>CM029550.1:42562522-42704378 GCA_017141385.1 Sogatella furcifera
ATATTGATAGAAGTTGAAGAGAATCAGAAGATATTCTGAAGAGATAACAGTTAAATAGCGTTGATTGTGTAAATTTTACCTAAATCTCAGAAATCGCGATCAAAAGGAGACAAAACATTGAACAGGTGAAAAATTACTGTAAAGTCACTGTAAAGTTTTAAGATTTGATTGAGTTTATCACGTCGCAATTTGACATGGTAATAAATAATTTTATAACTTGAATAAAACCTCCAAAAATCAATACTTTCTGAAAAATTTCCATTTCTCTCCATTGTTATCTCGATAACAAAGCATTTTCGAGGGTACCTATGTTCCATGGTACTTTTTTCTCTACTTGGTATAAGGAAACAGCCTGAGAAGTATTGTGCATCCTTCTGAAACACTGTGTGCCGTAGTATGAAACTATTGGATTCAATTCAATAGTTGTTAGTAGAAATTATTGCCAAATTATCTACTCTTGAACCTCAAGAGTATTTTTTTTTTTTAAATAAAATAAGGACAAGTTTTCAAGGCATCAACATTTTCAACCTATAGCTCGAAAAATAATCAAATTGAGTTGGACTAATTATTTATTTTGTCATGATATTTTTAATTTTTTCCAAGGAAAAAAGACGCCTGGGAACCCTACTATCTAGAGTAGGGGTAAAGGCACCCACATATCCTTTTATAAACTCTAGCCCCCCTCCCCCTAGAAAATCACTCGTGAATTTGAGCCCTTGCCCCCCCCCCAGTTTTTCGGGTCTGGAACCGCCACTGCTCATAGTCATCAATAATAATTATTTGGAGTTTTCAACTTTTAAAAAATTTGAAGCTGCCTAAATATGAAAAGCCTAAATATGAATAAATCCCTCTTTACACTGCTGATTTTTGATACGCTTTAGTGATCGGCAGTTGAAGTGATACACACTCCAAAATTGATACAGGAAGGAATAATTAGCTTAAGCTGCTCTGATCTATTAAGACCGTATGTACACGGATTATTGTAGAAAACATTCTGATTTACAATTTGAGACCAAATCAATAATTTTTGAACCAATATTGACCGAGCTGGAGTCATTTTCTCATCTTGTCGGAGGGTATTCTTTGCTTGGATTGACTATGTAGGCCTACACTGTCCTTCCTATGAGATTGCAGATCAATTTTGGACTCTGTATCTCTTTACTGCATATCAGAATACCGTACCGCTTTTTGAAGAGGGCTTAATAATTCTGTACCAACCTTCATCAGTCATATTTTGTGTACCGTCACCTCTTTTTCTCCAGTAACATGCCGAATATTTGAGGGCCATTCTTGAAGTGATGTCCAATAGAAGGTTTTTCTCAGGTGATATAGGAGTCATATGACGACCTGTTTTGTTGGTCACTTCGAATGAATACAGACCTTTCTGGCCACTGAGCCAAGTGGGTACATTTACACTGTCATAAACTGCTATCCAATCTCCTTTTTTCATTGTCTGTGAATCCCATGCTACCTCTAGCTTTTGGCTATACACCTCGATTGTTAAAGCCAACTTAGTTGAGCTAGTACAGTTTTTAGTTTTATTACTACCACCACCTGTCAAAATGTACAAAATTGTCAGATTAAAACTTGATGAACCTGTTTGTTTTCATTCCAATTAATCAAATTAATTATCAACTAACTTAATTTTTTAGAAATCTACAGAATAATTCATTAGATTTTCCAACATTTCAAAAAATGAACAAATAATGCTGAGGCCTAAAGGAAGTTCATTAAGACTTCTGTGATATGAACAAAAATTATTTTAGATACTGCTACGGTAAGATTCATATTAGATTCAATAAGAAAAAGAGAAACTGTATTAAAAAGTTATGTAAGTTACATATATAGTATCCATTGATAGGCTACGATATTGACATGAATATATTTTTTATGCATTAAAAATACTTCTCATATTATATAAGTATTATTATTACCTATATGAAAGGATACATGAGTGATTTTTTTTTGTGATAGACTTACCATAACACTGGGTAAAAATTTCAAAGAGACTGAAAAGCAGTATCAATTGAGTAACAGGAAGCATACCGTGTACTGTAGGCCCAACTCAGTAGTCATATAATTATCCAATTGATAAAGGCTGCTTTCCTTGTGTTTTATAGAGTATCGAAAATTCGAAGACCTTGTTCTCAAAGATGCTCTACGATTGATCGAAAAATATTTTACAAAAGCACCCCGATCAATGTAAATAATCAATTCTAATTAATAGATTGTTCGGTTTGAATGGAGTACCGTACAATCGGCCTAATGTATAAACATAATTACAATGATTTTCAATCAGCACTGATTGGAATTCATCCAATTAAACTTTATTGAAATTTACTCAAACAAACTGACGTAGGTATTCTATTCGTGATTTGTTCTCAGTTTGTGCTTCTCTACTAATTACAAAAATTAACATGCTGAATTTGAAAAATATACTATATAATCTTCGTAGAACAATAAGTGATACTGCAGAGTTTCAATAAGGAACCTATTCAGGATATGTGGGCCATGTGCCCCTAGGCTCAGCTTGGCATTCTTACAAGATTTTTCTTACAAGAAAATGACTCCAGCTCGGTCAATATTGGTTCAAAATTATATATCTGGTTTCAAATTGTAGAGCTGAATGTTTTCCACAATTTGAGACTAAATTAAATATTTTTGAACCAATAGTGACCGAGCCAGTCAGTTAACCATCTTGCCAGAATGTATTCTTTATTCTTTCTTTACAATTGCGACTTGGTTTCCAAGTATTTTGGAAATGAGTGTTATGAATGAGTGATGATGATGAAGGTTTACGATGTAGGTTATATGTCTATCCACAATGTCCACTTTGACTTAATATTATAATTTCTCACTTCCAAAAATATTTTATCACAAAAACTTTTGAATTTCGATAAAGTCCACTTTTAAGCTTGGACAGACTAGACTAAAAGTATATTCAAGTAGTTCCCAATTGGGAATTATTTTTGTTTTGAATAAATGAAAAGACAAGATGTTGTCAAACCACTGATTTATTAGAAAATCGAGATACCGGTTTCGGTTGTTACACCATTATCAATCTCTGGTAAACCGGTATCTCGATTTTCTAATAAATCAGTGGTTTTGACAACATCTTGTCTTTTCATTTATTATGGATAACTACCACAATATCAATTTCACAACTACTCAAAGATTTTTGTTTTGATAATGAATTGCGCTTGATTTTTGTGATTTTTTACATTCTAAAACTTTTTTTGATGACAGGGAGATGGTGGCAGTCCCCTGATGTGCAGCTTTGACTCGGAGCCCGGTGTGTATCAGCTGGTGGGAATGGTGGCCTGGGGTCTGGGATGCGGCGCTCTTCGTCCATCAGTTTATGTTGATGTTGCACATTTTCGAACTTGGATCAGTGATGAATTGGATCGTGCCACAGTCGATACCGTACTAGCTTAATCTGATTGAATCTATATAGTTCACGTCAAATACATAGATAGTTTTGTACAATCATGATGAATTAAAGTAACAATGTTGAAGTGGAGAAATCGAATGTAGCCTACTTCTATTAGGTAACCTTTAACGCGTTCCACTGAATTCAACAAATATAACAATGGAAAATGTGTAAGAAAATTGCGTTAATTCCAAACTTGGGCTAAGATTCCATTGTCATACTTCTTAGGCCCATTTCAGACACCGCGATTTTTGGACGTACGTTTCTTTATTGTTTACCTACTTTATAAATTCTACTATGTTGAACAGAATTTGGCAAACACATGATATGTTTCTGCGCACATCGTATCTGTTCGCCAAGCTTAATTTAATTTAGTAAAAAACATGAAGTAAACAAAAAATCGAAGCTGTTAACTCTAGTAAAATTTATAAACTAAAACCCGGAAGTCCAAAAATTGTGGTGTCTGGCCCATCACGATCTTTGTGATCCATACATATTGTTGGTATGTCTTGGAAGTAGGTTGAAAGCATCAATATTAGACGAACTAACACTCTACGCTATGGTAGAAGCAATTCTGCAAACCGTGAAACTCATCAAAACTTTTCTTCTCTTGATTGTCGCCTCAAAATATGAATTTTAAGAACTATGAAATTTAAAAAACTATGATATTTCAAAAATATTAAAAGCAAAACTTTGAAAATCTTCTAGCTGGAATAGATCGAATGCACACGGAATTAAACAAGACTGTTCTCAACAGTTTCGTCACAACTGTCAGATTCTAATAATAAGTTGAATGGGTTTGAAACGATAAAAAATGTTTGCTTTGTATCAGTCACTTTGAAACACGTATCATGCTATTCCGCTAACTCAATTGAAACGAAAAAGTTTGAAACTGGTTTATTTCATTCGGCGTTTGTTCGTACCAATCAAATAATTTTATTCTATTACTATGAACATTTTCAATAAATCTCATAAATTTTAATCGAAATTATAAAAGTTTCATGATTAGAATGCCCAAGACTTGGAATTGATTCTCCATAACGACAATATGTGCTATTAAAGATTGATTGAGAATACAATCAATACAAAATTATAAACCATATACAGTAGCTGATACAAGAATATTCATCTCAATATCAACTAATGGGCGAAAAGAAATGAACAAATTTTTGTAATCAATTACTATTGACTTTATATTTCAAAACTGAAATTACACATATTTTTGACAGAAATAACAATATTAAATACAAGGTTCAGAATTTTGCATTTATGGAATTTTTTGAGTGTATGATTGGATTATCAATTACTAGAACTTTATACTGTTTTATTATACATTTAATGGCCATGACCGTACCAGTCTCTGTCATGGATCTCCTTCCATTTCTTCTTGTTCTCTGGCGAGTTGACTGCAAAAGAAGAATAGTTGAATAGTATGATGATCAAAATTATTACTAGTCTTGACAAAATCTATTGAAATTGACAATTCAATTTAATAAGAGCTCCCATTCAACTCGACTATATCTTCAAAGATGTGCCAGCATTATATTTTATTATAAAAATAATAATATTCGTGTAACCTGGCTGGCTCAGGTCTGGTGTCAGAGTTTTCAGGTCGCTCCTGAACAATTTCAGGGCCTCTGACATGACTTAACGACTGTTTTCAGGCAGCGGGACCGACGGCTTAACGTGTCCATCCGAAACACGGGAAGTGGCTTGAGAAAATTTCTGGTCTGACCTGGGTTTGAACCCGGGACCTTTGGGTTGCAAAGCCACCACTCAACCCACTCAGCTACGCCACCCCCCATATTTAATTATAGCATTGCCTATACAAGATGCAGTAGACAGCTCTTGACTACTGATAAGCATCTTGTGGTTGTGGTATTATGCCTGGTGAATGCACATATGCAATCAATATCAGCACCTCAAGAGATAAAATAAATAATTGAGTAGACTTGTGGGAATTCTCTATATTAATCAACGGGAAAACTTGAAAAAGTAATTTTAAGAACTGTCCAATCAAGAAAAATGACTAATTCGACTGAGTCAAGGTTGATATTGTACATGATATTTCACTTTTCAATCATATTGTAATCGAACAAAGTGATTTAAAAGGTCAATGAGACAGTTGAGCATGTAGAACTAATCATTCTCTACAATTTTTGCACAAATACGTGACTTAATCTTGCTCCATTCTTGATTTAGAGGCTATTGATTGTCTGACAAATCATTAAAAAATAGATGTATTGAATTTCACCATTTATTTAAGTTGATGCAACTATTCTAAATACGTGATGCCATAAACCTTATTATTATAGGAGATTAAAGAGTAAAAATTTAGCTACATTTCTAATGTATTTTCATTTTTTTCATCACGAAGGACATTTGTAAGCAAAAAGGAGCGAGCAAAAACTGAAAATACTCAATTATAGTTCTTCTTGAAAATTAACCTATTTTTTGAAAAATCGTAACTCGGTTTCTAGTGAAGATAAAGAGATGATTCTACCACCATTCTCTTGCAAATTTTATTTATTAAAAAAAAGGTTAATTAAGTTTTTTGTCCGACGCTTCGTTTTAACGTTATTTCAAGAAAACCGAAAAATGAGCAAAATTTTCCAATATGGCGGCCAACAAACAACTTTCCGACACGAGTTGAGAGTGGGATTTTTTACACATTAAATAGGAGGGTGTCAGCTACCATTTCCAACTTTGTTGCAATTAGTTCCAGGTTGACCCCTGTTTTGAGCTAGAGCTGAGTTGACTCGACTATAAAAGGTTATTGAGATAATTGGAAAAAATATGCTAGAAAATGCCTTTTTTCAATGATAAGGGTTATAACTAAAGAAGGAATTATAAATTTGTATTTTTTATTAATGGAAGTTGAAGAGTTGGATTCTGAAGAAAAAGTTAAATGGCGGCGATTGTGTAAATCTTACCCAAATCTCAGAAATAGCGATCAAAAATCGCAAAATCGCTACCAAACACAAATTCATCACTATTATTCCAACATTCCGCGTTGAACAAGGTAGAGAGGTGAAAGTCTGTCAGAAATGTTTTCTGGATGTCCTTAAAATCTCCAAATTTCGTGTTCAAAGACTATGCAGAAAAGAACTTATGACTGGGGAGTCACCTCAGGAGCTAAGGGGGGGAGATCATCGTTCAAAACATTCTGAGCTGAAACTCACTGAAGTTAAAAAATTCATTGAATCCCTTCATACAGTGGAGTCCCATTACTGTCGAGGAAAGTCTAAACGTCAATATCTTCCCAGTCACTTGAGTATTCAACATCTTTGCAATGCTTACAATGAAAAGGTGAATGATGATGAAGGACTGAAAGTTAAATATGAATATTTTAGGAAAGTTTTTGTTGAGAATTATAATGTGGGATTTGGTTCACCTGCTACAGATCAGTGCTCAAAGTGTCTAGAACTCAAAGAAAGAATTAAATGCACTTCAATCAGTGAAGTGGAGAGATCTACACTGAAAACCGAATTAGCCATCCACAAAAAACGAGCAGAAACGTTTTTTGCTCTATTGAAAGAGGAAAAGGAGAATGAGCTAACATACTCATTTGATTGTCAAAAAAATTTAATCTTTCCAAAGCTAACTGATCAATCTGCCTATTTTTTGAGACAGTTCTATGTTTATAATTTTACAATGTGCTTAGGCACTTCAAAAGCTTGTCAAACTCGAGAAAATACGTTCATTTATGGCTGGAGTAAACTTGAAGCTAAAAAGGGTTCAAGTGAAATAGCCACATGTATTGTACATCGCCTATCAAATACCACCTTTCCAGAGCAAGTGGACACAATAAGACTCTTTGCTGATGGAGCTGGAGGTCAGAATAAAAACACAATAGTGATCACTGCTGTTCTAAACTGGCTGACTGTTGAAGCACCGCCACATATTGGAAAGATTGTTATGCATTTTCCAGTCCCAGGACATTCCTACATCCCGCCAGACAAGGTGTTTGGTGTCATTGAAAGGAAAATTCGAAAATTGGAAACGATTGTGCATCCAAATGAATATTTTGAATTATTTGGAGAGTCAGCCAATGTTTCAAGGCTAGGAACTGACATTGAAGTCAAGGACTGGAAGGAGGCATCAATGAGAAATATAAAAAAGCCAGCTGACTGGCATTTCAAGTTCTCCGTTTGCAAGAGATTTATTCTAACAAGAGGTCAACAAAATAATGGTAAAGTTCAAGGGGAGACAACCTACCTGACTGATTTGGGGAAGCCACAAGGAATTTCTAAAAGAGGCTGCAGAGTCAATAGAATTGTTGCTCAAGTAAAAGAAAATGATGCTGCTGTTAACCCAATGAAGGTGATGGATGTAAAGAAACTTCTCAGAAAGCACTATGGGGAAGAATGGTCGAAGCTTGAGTGCCTCAAATTTTATTCGGAAATCTTCAATGAGAGAATGGGAAGACGTGAGCAGGAAGAAGATGAAGAGGAACCAATGGAAGATGAAATTTTGACACTAGAAGGAGACTTTGTTATATAAAAAATAACTTTTTTTTTGATACTCATAAAAATCCCTTCCATATTTCACTTTAATTTTGAAAGATAATGACTTTAGACTATTGAAATGTAATACCTAATTTTCATCCTATACCTATAAAAATCAATTTTATACTTTTCTTGAATTTTGTTCTTATTTTGAAAATGTATTATGAAACGATAGTTTTTATTCTAGGCCTATATGACTTACATTGAGAGTGTATTAAAACTTGATTATTGTAAACTGCAACAAAACTGTCTTGATCCATTCATTACTGCAACAAAACCATCTAAAAACCCTATCCTGTTCCAAAACTCACCAAGTCTATATTTAATTATTTTTTCCTGTCGAAAGTTGTTGGATCTCATTAAAGAATTTGATGCAATTGTATCCTGAGAGTTCAGATGAAAATCACTGTTTTTTTTCAGCACTGACAATATTTTCAATCAGCTGTAACAGTTTTTCAGCTCTCCTGAAAAATTTCCAAAGATGGAGTTGGTGAGTTTTGGAACTGACCAACTCACTTGTGCTATGTTTTGTCAATTTTGCGATTTTTGATCGCCATTTCTGAGATTTGGGTAGGATTCACACAATCGCCGCCATTTAACTTTTTCTCTAGAATCCGACTCTCTTCAACTTCGACTAATAAAAAATACAAGTTTATGATTCCTTATCCAGTTATAACCCTTATTGTTGAAAAATATCATATTTTTTCTAATTATCTCAAAAATCGTTAAAGTTACGAACTTGAAAATGGTTTCATTGAATTTCTCAGCTAATTTTACATAGAAATTGATTATTTTAGAACCTAACTAAAACCTCTAAAAAATTAATATTTTGAAAAATCTCAATTTTCCGCCATTGTTATTTCGGTAACAAAGCGTTTTTGGGGGTTGGTCCCACGGAACTTTTTTGTCTACTTGGTGTAAGGAATCAGCCTGAGAAGTATTGCACATTCCTCCTGAAACACCCTGTATATATAGTTATAGGCCATCTGTGTGCTGAATTTCAACTATATCAGTAAAAAAAATAAAAAATAAACTCATTTCGAGGCTGGATATTCCACTTCTTTTTACAAAGCAGTGGAGCACGGTTCTCTGTTTCTGTGAATTGAAAAACCTCAAGTACTGGAATTTCAAACATTGAGATTCCCAAGATCACAAGAAATTCTATAATATGTGAGGATCACAAAAAATATAATATGTAATTCAAGTCTAGACTATTTTAGGCAACACCACCTAATTTTTAAGCAAGTGGAAAAGTAGTTTTATGATTGAAAGGCGTGTTTACCTGCTTTTCCTACTTTGTAAAAGAGAGGTACGCAGAGGGCAAGTCCAATAAGATGGTGCTTGTAAACCCAACTGTTGTTCAAAAGAAACTTCCACGGATAAGCTCTAAATTTAGCCGCGTAGGTGTATGGGTAGACCATTTCCTGGCCTCCTTTCAGGTGCGGTGCACTCGACATATTGCGAAGTTGTAACTGCAAAAATCGAAAGAAGATCAAATATAACTCAATGTATTGACAATAGAATCAACAAATAAATAATAATTTTTTTTGCTTTTCATCACATAGGCATTAAACAAAGTCAGAATCAAAACCACAGTGAAAAATTAAGCATAAAATAATTACAAGTCAAAACATAACTTATCTAAACACATATGAACTCGTATACATTGTAACATTGATAATAATCACTTTAAATATGCTGAAAAATAACTGGAGTGTTCCATCAAAAGTGATAAGATCAAACTTCAGTTCTAATTCTACAAAACAGTGTGGACAAATTGAGGAAACTGTTGGTCTAGTGATCGCGGCAAGCTGAGAAGAGTCATGTTAAAACACACTTTCTTTATGTGAACCATGATTATATAATCTCTTGAAATTAAAAGGATGACACAGAAATGTATCAGGACTTAAAACTTTAGAAAAGTAATCACACAGAGATCTGCTACAGCTTCTTCACTTTATAGATCAAATGCAGTCATATCAATGATAATGATATAGATAGTTTTACAATATATTAAAAGAGGCGTATCAGAAAGCATGAGAAGGCAGATTCAATTTCATTATTATACAGAGTGACTAACGGGAATATAACAGGGTGACTTTATTAAATAATAACTAATTGAATAATAATTTACTTGGCCATTTTTGAAATTATTGCATATTTTCTTACACGAAATCAGAGCTCATTATTTACCATTCAAGTTTACAAAAATATTTTCAAGTGTGAAAAATAATGAGGTCAAAGTAATGTCCATCATTTATCTTTTTATCTATTCAAGTCATTTTTGTGCAAATATGCAAGACCAGAAAAGAAAAAACAGGCTATTGCCCAAAACTTCTATTTCTAATTTAGTCACATAATATATTGTCCAATTTTTCAGGTTATGTATAAAATTTTGTTTTATCCAAAAGGTTTCCACTCGCAGAAAAGATAATTCAAAGTAACTTATCATTTTCGAATTGAAAATTGTTCATATTAAACCAAAATAACACATTTTGAATGCAGGACTCAACTCTCTTCTTCCACCTCTCCACCTTCACACAGAGGACCAATGATGCAATAGCAGCAATTTCTTAATCGATTTCATTCTTCAAGCCACGAAATTTTGACGAGTTGAAGGATGCGATCATCCAAAACTGCATTTAGGTTTTGTAATAATAATAATGAATATGCATTCTCATGCTGCCTTATAAACCCTCTTTCTATTGTATACTATACCCTATTCACGATCACTTGGGACGAAATAAAGAAACTTTTTCCATGTACAGGTAGCTATTTTTGTTTGAGCTTGAGGAAAAGCCAAGAATTGTGATTGACTACAGCTGTTCGACTGCGGCCGAACGTCGTATGAAAATACCTCCCTTTACCCGGACACACGCGCAAAAAATTTTTTCATTCTGTCTCAAGTGATCGTGAATAGGGTATAGTAGTTCTGTGAACGGTAGACCTCACGAGGCACCCTTGTTCCCTGCATCATAAAAGCACTATCTGTATTCACGGTACGTTCAGATTGTGGGTCAATTCCGAAAGTCGGCGCGAGGAAGTCTGGTCAGCAATGCAGTGGCCACAGTCAAGCTCTATGTCGGCATCAGTTCGTCACGATTCGTCAAAATTTGTGGATGCTTGGAAAACCGGGCGTCAGTCTCTATAATTATTGTAATAATGTTTTCCTTCATGCGAAACGGTCCGACGGTCGGCTGCAGTCGAACAGCTGTAGCCAATCACAGCTCTTGTTGTTAGCCTGCGTTCGACCGTCTAACCGTTTCGCATAAAGAAAAAACTTACCTTAATATTCATCTGAAATATCTCAGCTGACTGCAATGAAAGAATATTATCTGAAAGGGTGTCTAGCAATTTGCATGAATGAAATTCAAGACTTTTTCCCGACTTTTTTCAAGACAAAATTGGAGTTTCTCTATGCGTTTTTAAACGTTCATATATAAAATATATGATTCTATGTCTGAAAAAATACCACCCCATGTATTAAAATAGGATATATTTTAAAACGATTTCAAAAAAAACATACAATTAACATTATTTTATGTTTACATAAATATATAGTACGGTGCAATTAGACTGGAACCTCTATGTAATTCAATTTTTACAACTAGTACTACGGTGCAATTAGTACAAAAAAGACCGAACCTCAACATCCAGAGAGAAAGGACGATTCCTAAGTAAACTTGTTCTATACACCCCTTTATGGTTTGGTAAAAAGTTACACCCTTTTGAGCGTCGGGTTTTGGGGGAAGGGGGATTGAAAGGTGCGAAATTTCAGTTTTTCGTGAGTTGATGTCGAACCAAGCGTCAAAATTCATTTCTCTTCAATTTGAGACCAAATTCACTCTCTTCTATGTTCGGTGGTTCATGTGCTACAGCGATTTTAGAAAATCCTTACACCCCAATTACATTTTATAATACGAAAAACATACTAAAAATATTAGGATTGGCTCATACTTCTAGATTTCTTCTCTTGAAACCCTAGAGTGTCATAAATATTGTTCGCACGACCAATAATATTATATAATTCATGGGGACTGGTCAAAAGCATCCTTTTATTTTTAATCATTTATATTCCCTCATTACTTTTGAACGGTACGTCGTATTATATCGTTCAATAGCTCATAATTTTCTACTTATCACGGCGGTATAAATTCATATATTATAATCCAAATTCGGTGAAAACCTCCAAAATTCAGATTTAAATGATACTCTTGAATAATGAATACCTGCACATTGGAAATTCCAATCTTTCACATTTTAATGCTCCCAATCCGGAAGTTGTGATCGAGAAATCTGAAACTTATCAAGAAATGTAGAAAAATCGCCCTCTTTCAGATGCATGTTTACTATAAGAATTGCGATAACTGTTATCAGGAAATCTTAGTGTGTGATGATTTTCGGCTCTAAATTTTTCAATTAATTTTTCTATTTTAATGAAAGTTTGGAACTATTCTGTGTTTTTCGGATCAACCCTTCAAAATTTTCCAATTATTATCACTTTAGGATCATTTTTTAAAGTGAGAAACCTTCGGCTGAAAAAGAAATTTGGACTTATAACCTCAAATTTTGGACTATATTTGAATGAAAATTGTGTATTGAAATATCAAGGGATTGCCTGTTCTTTCTTACCAATGTTTTTTGCCAATAAATAAACTTTAACATAAGAAGGTTCACAACCGGGTTTTCTCATTCTTTTTGTGATAAATTCACTCATTCTTCCAACTTTTGCAAATTCTTCCAAATTTTATTGTCTAGAAAATGACATTCATGAAATTATTTCGTCCAACGCTTGGTTCAGCACCAATTCACGAGAAACTGAAATTTTGCACCTTTCAACCCCCTTCCCTCAAAACCCGATGCTCAAAATTACCAAACAATAAAGGGGTTGTATAAAAAAATTTGGCGTAGGAATCGTTCTTTCTCTTTGGATGTTGAGGTTGGGCCTCTTTTTTTAACTAATTTCACCGTACTAATTAATATGCTTTAGCACTAGCTAAGGAAATATTGAAGAAGCAAAGTGGAAACACTGTACCGTCTCCCAACTAAGCTCGCTCCAGTGTCTGGCCATCAATGTCAAAAATATCGTATATCGGTTCAAAAATATCAATATTTGCAAAATATCGATTTTCGCAATATGAAAATAACTCAACTAATAAGAAAACAAATTAACAACTTTATAATCTATGGATTTCCCGACTCAACTTTAAATTCCAGGATAATTCCCGACTTTTCCCGACCTTATTTCATTTCCAGACTAATTCCCGACTGCTAGACACCCTGTCTGAAGTAGAACTTTTGAAAATTTTTCTATTATGAATGTCATAATATCGCATGTTTAGTGATATCAACATAAAATTACTATCAAATCATTTATGGAGTATACCTATATCAGAGAATAGTTCAATCCTTTTTTCGTCCTTAATATGAAAATTGTCAAAAAACCTTACATATAGATCGACGCGCGGTTTCAAGAGGAACATCCCTGTCAAATTTCATTAGAATGTATTGCCGTGTTCAGTCGTAAATGCGGAACATACAAAAATACAAACAAATGCAAAATCGTCGACTTGAATCTTAGACCTCAGTCACTAGACCTCACTTACGTTCAGTCAATTACAAATACAGGAAAAAGTCATATGAGAAACATTATTATCCTATTGGACCCACAATAGAAATAGTGAGAGCAAACCAGTTGGTTATTTAAAAATCTTAATAACTGTAAAGCTATGTAAAGCTAATTTGCATTTTTAAGCTCAAATAAAATTTAAATAAAGTTAATGTAATAAAATACTATTCAGTTGGATATGCTTCAATAATATATAATATATGGAGAGCATTTTTTTGATACTATCGTATTAATGAAAATATCCAACCTCTGGTTACTGTTCAGAATGGTTTGTTTGTTTGTCAATGGCGCAACAGCCCTATGAAGGGCCTAGGCCTACCAGCTGGTTGCCAGTTTCATATTCACCAAACTATTAAAGCAAAGGAGACACCCCGATAAGACGGTGAAACGACTCCAGCCCGGCCAATACCGGCCCAAAAGCCATAGATTCTCGAAAGAACCCATAGCCCCCGAACCAACACCGACCGAGCCGAAGCCATCCCCACCCCGCCAGAATGCCCAATCAGCCTGGACAGAAAATACAGCAGGCGAATGGTACTATTGGTACCTGGCGAATGGTTCAGAATGGTACTATTCAATAATAAGATAATCTACTTCCCAGATATTGGACTGTCATCCAAAAGTTTTGAAAAGTTCCTTTCCAGCTGAATGAGGCTGGTGGCAGTGACTTACCACCCTACACTACCCACACTACATTTCTTGGGGTGATATTCGACTGAAATCTTGACTGGCAAGAACATACAAGAAATCTATGTAAAAGGATGCCATCTGCTCTGTAGGCCAATGTCATTCTATGAATAATCAGGAGCTCCACACGCTGTTTGCCTCGCTGCTGCGTTATGGAATCGTTGTCTGGGGATCCTCATCAATGAACTGTATGGAGAGAGTTCTTCGTTGACAGAAAAAGGTATTGAGAATAATACTAAAACGAGACTACATGGAACATTGCAAGTCACTGTTTACCCAATACAGAATTCTCACTGTAGGCTACATACTAGAAACCATCATTCTGGCTCCTGTATGCTTCAGGAACACATGAGTTTCTATTGCATTCTCAAGTTAAGACTATTAACATTAAGAGTGGGTGGTAGTAGGCGGCAAACTGCCGAACGGCAAAATCAAGCCCCATAGGAACAATGTGCTAATTTTTATCAATCTCTTGGAGCAGATAGAGCCTCTATTTATGGACAGAATTTCACGTTCTTTATGTCATTGGAAAGAGAATTCAATTCTCCAGGGGCGCAACTTTTACTTTTTCGATTTTTAGTTCATTTCAAAAATTAGAGTTCAATACGTTTATAGTTAATTAATAATAATATGATAATTATTAAAATAAAGTAAAAAGTCACGCCCCTGGAGAATTTAAATCTCTTTCCAATGACATAAAGAACGTGAAATTTTGTCCATAAATAGAGGCTCTATCTGCTCCAAGAGATTGATAAAAATTATATTGCATCGAACGCAGGCTGCTTACCGGATATCAGCTTTGAAATTCTTCAATAAGCTGCCTGCTGCAGTGAAGCAGTTGTATGAGACCGCATTTGAGAAAACCATGAGGGAACTACTGTGTGTCAAAGCATATTACAGTGTCCATGAATTCATGGAAGATGACTTAAATATTAATTGATTATGGTTATTGTTGGAACCACTGCCATCTTGAAAAGTCCGTGTTTTTTGTATTTGATATGACGCCATCGATCCGACAAGTGTGGGTAATATAGAAGCAGAAGTTATTAAAGGTAGGCCTACATTGTTCTTATTGGGCTTGATTTTGGCGTCAAATACCGCCCACCCTTAATAAGGCTTCTATGGATCACTAAGGAAATATCTCCACACAATTGGACTTGAAAATGAAATTCAGATAATTGTAGGCTTTACAATCAGTCTGAAGAGACCGCCAAGCATATCATACTGGATTGCGAGTGACTAGGAGGAGAAAAGATCTGTTTGGCTGGAAACAACCACAGAGATAAATATATATACCTGACGCTAGTATAGGGAAAAAATTCCTGGATCTTGTAGAGGTCACAAGTTAGTATTGGTTTGCATTACTAACGTAGCCTACTTGGGACACCACAATAAGCTTCGGTTGGTTCTTTGAATTCAACCCTCCAGTAACATAAAATAGGGATAATTGAAGTTGAGAAATGAAATAGAGTTGATACTTCAAATATCCTTTCTCAATGGAAGCTTCGAGAAATAATGCTCCCCCCACTCATAGCTCGTTACCTACCCTTGGGCAGGTAACGTAATTTATTGTAAAATATAGCCCTGAGGAGGGACGACGAAGGTTATTTTTATGATAGATTTCAGCAACATTTCTATATGGAATTTTATAAATAATTCACATGTTTCTCAGAATGATGTAAATTTGGATGACCTATTGATATTGAAATATTGTCAGAGCCGTAGGCTACCATAACCAATATTAAATATCAAAGAAATAAAATTGAGATGGTAGGTTAAAATTTAATTAAAATATCAATGTAAAATGTAGATAACATTATAAGAAGAATGCATTGTAAAATAATTACCTTTCAGTTTTAGAGGACACAAGTTCACACACTCGCCAATCCAAGCCAAGACGAGTAGACGACCGATTTAAGAAAAGCAGCTGACAGCTAAAATAGATAATGCCAACCTGACTGATAGTAGTTATTCTTGAACACTATAACATAAACATTTCCACATTTGATATTATTATCAATTTTATTCTGAAAAAACTTATAGATAAATGATTATTATAGAAATATTAATTGTTGTAATGCATCAATTTTTCTTGATGTTTTCTCAGCTGTTTGCCACAACTGTTTGTCACCACATGGCAACACATGAGAGAATTAGGTTATGTTGATTTTATTTCAAGATTTCTTGAATATTCTCGTTGGGATTTTGTGATTCTAATTATCAACTCATATTAACAAAATAACTTGAAAATGGACAATGATAGTTCAGAAAAACCTCAACCTCTTTTCAAAGCTTTGGATGCTGATGATCCGGATCCAGAAGCAACGGAAATTGAAAGTCTATGCTTGAATTGTGGTGACAATGTAAGTTTTTTATTATTAATTATAGTTCATTCAATATTTTACAGTTAATTAGTAGTTTTATGTAATGATATGGACTGATTTTAATATTTATTTTTTATTGAATAATATTTCTCCATATTAGGCCTACATTGATCTTCCTCCCAAACACGAATGTACTGTGAGGGCCTGTTTCGATATCTGCACGAGAACTGCGTGAACCTCAGGATCCAGTGAAACTGCTTGGTTTTTCTTGTACTCCAAACTCAGCTGGAGCAAGTCATGTACAGCAGTTAACCAGCCGACTTTCCCGCCTTTTTTGGAGATTAGGCCTATTTTGTAGTTGTAGCCTACTTCTACCTCGCTCTCTCCCACTGCTAGTTGCTACATCACCTATAGATTGATCCCATTGGAGCATTCGGTCGGGGTCGCAGAAGAGAAATGTGAGAATTATAACAAGCAGTAATCAGTTGCAACCATCTTGCCCATTGCGAACCCATCTTTTCTCGCCTTAGTGTACTGACAGTCATCAACCTATACTTGTCTCTTGTCTTCCCGTCACCACCCTCTTTTGCTTGGTGTAGGTATGTCAAGAGGAAACAGGACACTGTTAACGACACTTTCACCCACTGACTGTCCGTAATTACAATGGGCAAGCATGGAATAATCGATTACAAGTACTGCTTCCGGTGAGAGCAATTTCATTTTCAGTTTTCAGGTCTTCGCCACAGTCAATAGACCGGGGAATTGTTTTTTTGACAGTGAATGTACGAAGATTTTACTATTTTCGTAACCGGTCACTAACTATTTGTACCACGGTCGAAGTTAAATCACAAAACACGTAAGAATAGAATTTTATTGATATGATACAAAAAGAAAATGAAAACAAATCAAATAATAAAGGGTGGGGCAGAGCCGACTGACGAGTTTGGAAGGGTTATAAATAATGAACCTTAACCTTACGATTTGGAAAATAATGCACCAGCTCATTCAATTCAGTGTGAAATATAGTTTTTATTGTTAATTCTTGAAAATTATATCATTTAAATAGCGGTTATCAGCAGTGATGCACTGTTGTAGCCGATTTTTGAGGTTCTCAAACCCATTTTGGCACAGAGCGATTAGTAGGGCCTGGGTCTCTTCTCCAAGTCTTGTTCATCAGCAAGTTCTTCCTGTTATGGGAAATATGGTTTCAGCAGGACGGAACTGCAGCCCACACATTTCAATGGATGTGTTTGAAGAATTGTTGTCAGGGCGGCTTATCTCACTGAGAGTGGACGTGAGATGGCCGGTATGCTCACCCGATGTGAAGTTTATGCGATTTTTTCTATGGGTCTAGATAAAGTTTTTAAACCTTGCCTACACACCTTGGAAGGAAAGAGGAATTCAGAGAAGAGATCCAGGGCCTACCAATCGCACTGTGCCAAAATGGGTTTGAAAAAATGGGCAACATCAGTGTGGCCTATTACTGTTGATGGCCGCCATTCAACTGATATAATTTTCAAAAATTAACAATGAAAACTATATTTCACTCTGAATTGAATGAGCTGAACAATTCGTAGCTGAAAATTCTCCAATAATTTTCATTATTCATAACCCTTCCAAACTCGTCAGTCGGCTCTGCCCCACTCTGTATTATTTGATTCGTTTTCATTTTCTTTTTGTATTATTTGAATTGTATCAATAAAATTCTAGTGATTTATGACGCCATCTGGAATCGATAAGAGTGGGTAATGGATTAAGCAGAAAGATGTGATGTATGTGAGTAGCTGGTATATGATCAGTCGTGCCTATTTTGGCCTCTTGCGTGTAATGAATAAAATTAACTACTTGAATTAATCCTCAACTCATTAATTCTCAATTCTCAACTTTCTACTATGCTTTGTTAGACTTTTCGATCATCATTCCAGCCGCTTTCTCTCTCGTGATTTTATTCGTGGTTAACATAAACACTCTGTATAATATTATAAGTTGGTGAATCAGACTTTCTTGATCATGAGTTCGTGCAAGCAATCTGTCAATAGGAATACGAAAAATGGAATTTTGTGTGGTCAGTGTAAATGCTTGTTTCATGGCAAATGTGTGGGATTGGGTGAAACTAGGGCTCTATAAAGGGGTAGATGCACGGTCCGCCATTCTGTGGTCAACTTTTAGCGCCAGGTTTGAATTCATATAAATATGTTTGATGATAGAGACGATCAACAGATGTTTATCAAGTTGAGCAAATGAATTAAGTTAGTGTTTTGAAATCTTGGAGGTTAATTTGTCATGTAAAATGGTTCATATTGCTTAGCATCAAATTGCAAAAAATATAAACTTTTATACTTAAAATATAAATCAAATTTTTATCATAAAACTGAAGTTAAAAAAATACAAATTTACCAGATTCAGGAAGATGAATCGAGGTTAAAATTTTTACTCAAAAATTGCCAGACTAAAAATTCAATGCTTTGTGAAGTGAGTATTATTTTTTCTAACATGATTTCTATCATTAATCATATGTTTGACTGTCGAATTGAATGAATTCAAACCTGGCGCTAAAAGTTGACCACAGAATGGCGGACCGTGCGTCTACCCCTTTTTATAGAGCCCTAGGTGAAACAGAAATAGATGAATTTAAAAATCGTACTTGGTCCTGCAGTGAATGCATCGCTAAATTACGGTTTCAACGAAGCAATTCGGGCTCAACACCTGTGAAAGTCAATCAGTCTTCAAACTTAACAGGTTCGTTCATAGATCTAGAAACTTTTAACAAATCTATAGATGAACTCAAACTATTGATTTCTACTGGTAATAAAAGTTTGCGTGAGGACTTCTATTGCTGAAACTATTCGTGATTGTTCTGATAAAATCGAGAGGGCATGTGAGACGTTGGCGAAACAAGCTGATC
Source organism: Sogatella furcifera (assembly GCA_017141385.1). Taxonomy (NCBI): domain Eukaryota; kingdom Metazoa; phylum Arthropoda; class Insecta; order Hemiptera; family Delphacidae; genus Sogatella; species Sogatella furcifera. Next base: position 42,582,006 of record CM029550.1, read on the forward strand.
TGATTAAAAAGCAACAATCTTCTATTGAACGGCTTACTGAGGAGAATATGGAACTACGTAAGAGGGTGGAGGATGTTACTAATCAGATGGATGATCTTGAACAATACTCCAGACGTAACACTGTCAAAATCTATGGTGTTCTATCGGAACCTGATGAGGATGTTGCGGAGATTGTCGTGAATGTGTGCAAATCAGTCGGTGTGGACGTTTCCAAGAACTCTATTGACGCCTGTCATCGTCTGAGGAAAAGAGAAAACCGCCCTACTGCGGGTATCGCGGTCCGTTTCGTACAAAGAGATAACGTCGAAGATTTGATCCAGAGAAGAAAGACAATGGGCGATTTGAACACTCAACACATTGGCCACGCAGGCGAGCCTAAGCCGGTGTATGGCAACAGGTCGCTGACAGCGAGATGGAGGTTGCTGTTTGCCAAAGCAAAAAAAGTGCAGCGGGAGAAGGGATTCAAGTTTGTGTGGACTGATATGAGTGGTAACGTAAGGATGAAATTCAAGGAGGGTGATAAGGTGATTAAGATTTATTCTGAAAAAGATTTACAAGACATTATGGACGAATAATGAATTAAGGATTGATATCCGAAAATACTTTGATGAGCTCCCACTATTTGAATTGAAACAATTATTATAAAACTTAATCATTATCATTAACTTCATTTGATAATTTACAGTTATTTTCTGGTGGGCTTATTTCAAACTTGTCTTTTCTTTTGAGTCCTTGTAAATGTCATCTCGTCGTATTTAATCTTCCCTTGTTGTAGGCTACTGTTATTTCATAATATTTTTGTTATTAATGGGTTCTTATTTCAGGATTATTACTAGTTTCTCATAACTTGAAAGACTTTTCTTTTTTTTGGATTTCATTACTGAGTTCTTATCCTGTTTCATTCACATAATATTCTACCATACTTATACTTGATGCATATTTAAGTACTGAATTATTTTACAATGTTTTTTACGGAATATTGTATTGTATAGGTGGACACTAACTGAACAATAACTATTTGTTTATGGATTCATTAACTTGGAATTTAATACGAAACTGGCTCACTGTTCACTCAGTAGAAAATGATCTATACTGATTCGTATTTTAAAAGTGCTCAATTCAGTAATGATATCCATTCCTTATCTTATCTTTTTCTCTAAAGTGATAGTTTTATAAAATATTTTTGTAAGAGTAGGTACCGTATCGTTTGTTTTCAATTGATCATTGAAACTATTTAGTTCTAACTGGCAAGTCTATAGTTATCCGTTATCAGTGAATTTCTTTATCGTTATCTCTTGCGCCTTAACTAGAATTCACTATTGAAATATTCTATCTTATCAATTCAACTAAGGTAATCTTTGAACTGATGATTTCTGAATTGATGGTATGTTTCTTTATGTGTTTTTTTGTTATTTTATGTTGATGCATAAAATTTATTAATTTATAATATAATTTATTAATTCCTTAATTTTGTGTACTTATATTGGACAGATTATATTGGGTGGGATTGATAAGTTATGTGGGATTGATAATCGGATTATTATACAGTATTATGATAGGCTTCTCTGGTTATTTTGCCATCATACTTTTACCATAGGCTTGTACTAACATACCTACCTTATTGATTCATTATATCAGTATGTGATTGATATATTCTATCTGACAAGCGGCTGGTAAGATGAGCTGGTTTTAATAATTATTTAACCCAAAGTTATTCTATTTTATCTTTTTTTCATCTCTCGTTTTTTAAGCTCCATCTCAACGGATCCTTTTCTTTATATTTTCTAATTGATCACAGCAATTATTATAATTGTTACTATTATTATTATTATTATTATTTTAATTTTATTTTTTTTTATTTGTTGTCTTTTCATCTTCTAAATAATTATTTCTAATGATTGATGATGAGCGCTATGGCTAATTCTATTTCAATTTACTATCAGAATGTTAGGGGACTTCGTAGTAAAACCAATTCCTTCTATTTGTCGTTATGTGGTAGTGATTATGACGTTATTTTTCTGACGGAAACATGGCTTTGTGAATCAATTAACAATGATGAGTTGTTCGATGATCGCTATCAGGTATTTAGATGCGACCGTACTGGTGATCTTGTGAGAGGAGGGGGAGTATTTATTGCTGTGAAGAAGTGCTTCTCTGTACTAAACTTTCTCATTCTGACTTCGAGAGTGTATGGGTGAGGATTAAAATTTCTGGCGCACTTTATTATCTGAATGCCTTGTATATTTCGCCGGCGGCTGCAGTGCAGACATATCTGGATTATTTTGAATTCATAGAGTCCTCATACCACATCATTGGTACTAGTAGTTGCATGTTGATGGGAGATTTTAATATTCCAGAGATTTGTGGGAAGGATTATCAGCTCATAACTGGGTCACCTGTAGCAAGAGCTTTGGATTCTTTTATGAACTTTTTTGATTTGATATCCTGTAATTCTGTTTTAAATAACAATGGTAGAACTGTGGATTTAATCTTGTCAAATACTCCTTATCCTCTTGAGGTTGTAAGGGATGACCTTTTTGAATGAGGATTCTCATCATCTGGCGCTGTTTGTCTCTGTCATTGTTTCAGCCGGTGGAGGCTACTCACGACAGTCGGGGGGCGTCGAGGGGTGGTGGTTCGGTGCCAGGGTTTGGTCGTTACTATTTTAGAGGTGGTGATATCTTGAAATTGTATCTATTGCTACAATCTGTCTGATGGCAGAGTGTCTATGATTGTGATGGCATAGATTCAGCTGTAGAGGAATTCTACAAAATTATTTTTTATTGTTTTGATTCTTTCCCATTCCCATGATGAGGGATTACAAACATTCCAAATATCCTCCCTGGTTCTCCCGTGATATAATTCGTGATTTAAAATTAAAGAATAAATAGAAAGTGGAGGTACTCTAGACATCATGATGAACTATTCAAAATAATAAGAGCTGGAGTTAAGAGGAAGATTCAGGCTGCTTTTGAGGCTTATATGGAACGGGTGGAAGGGATAGTTGATGGCAATGTGAAGGAGTTCTGAAAATACATAAATAACAAACACTCTTCTCAGGGAAGTGAAGACTTCATAAGGCATGATGACAGGCTTTTCAGTGGGGAGGAGATTCCTGATGCATTTGCAGATGTATTCTCTTCTGTATCTGATGGAGTCACTAGGAACCTTTGCACTGAGTTGAGGGGTTTGCATGAAAATGAGAACAGTTCCTTCCATATGCCCTTTGTTTTTGGGGAAGTATCTTTTAATGATATTGAGCTGGCAGCAAGGAAGTTGAGGCCAGGTCTGTCTGGGGTCCAGATGGTGTCCTGGCTTTTATTGTCAAGGGGTGTTGGGAGGTGCTTGTTGATCCACTCAGATATCTATTCAATTGGTCCATAAGGACATCTAAGTTTCCTGAGTTGTGGAAGGTCTCAAGGATAACACAGTATTCAGTTTATAATGAAGCTCAAAGAAACTACAACAAACACAGAGAATCCTGCCGTATTTTATAAAGACTATAAATTTAGAAAGGACAGATCCTCTTCCACAGGTCAATTGATTTGGCGATGTCTTGTAAAAACCTGTAATGTTGCTTTACGAACTGATGCAATGCTCTTTTTAGCACCCGGCCAAGATCCAAAACATAATCACCCACCTCGTGCAGCTAATACATCTGATATCAAGAAACTTGACGGCTCTCTTTCTTTAACAAATACTACATCCTCGGACTTAGAAAGTGCTCAACTAGTGAGGTTGTCCAACTCTTTGGTTTATGAAGCTGATTTATTGTCTAACACTTCATGCGTCTTCAATGGAACTAATTCAAGTACTCCCATAGGTTCACATTCTCCTTCCTATCCCACGATTGAAGCTTATAAGAAGGATAGTGGAATAATCGAATTATTGAGAAAAGAAAATTTAGAATTGAAAGAGAAGATGAATACTATGAAGCAGCAAAGTGATGGTTGAAAAGGCTCTCAATGAAAAGTCAGAAATAAATAATGAGGTTCAAACCCTTAAATTAAATCAGTCTCAGATGTTAACAACAATTGAGGTTCTTGAACATGACAATTCTATTCTCAATGCAAAAAACAAGGCTTTGGAAATAGAAGTTATGGATTTGAGATATTTTTATTCACCTGGTGGAACAGTGATAGACACATCTTTAAATTGTAATGAGATAAGATTGGAAAACTCTTTCAATGCTCTGCAACAGTTCACCAACTCACGTAGTAAACCAAGGCAGGAAGTTGAAAACAAGAGAACAATGGGGAGTGATGTAAGAAGTAATTTTGGTCGAAGATCATGTGTACCTAGAAATAATATTTCAAAAGAAAATGTTTCAATGTCACCTAAGTATGATGGAAGAGAGTTGAATTCAAATTCTAATATAAAAGTCCATCACTATGCGAGTAGTCAGGGAAGGAATGTTGGAAAAGAATTTAGCAAAAAATCCAATCACAAAATCTTCTCCTTTGTGAAACCTGGGGCAAAATTCCAATACATAATACCGGACAAAACAGAAAAATATGGCAAAAATGACTTTTTAGTGGTGCAAGGTGGCACAAATGATCTGGCTCAAAATGAAGCAGACGATGTACTGGTGGCGCTGTGGAAACTGATAGCAACTCTCCAAAAGACGAATCTTATTGTTTTCTCTATCCCACATCGACATGATTTAGCAGGCTGGTCCTGCATAAATGAGGCGATAGCACGAACTAACAGTGAGATGCAGAGTATATGTAATCGGTTCTCAAATTGTACTTTTATTGATGTGAGTAAGATTGGGAAGAGATTTCATACCTCTCACGGACTGCACCTAAATCAGCTTGGGAAGAAATTTGTCAGTGATAGGATTATTGAATGTATTGAGGGTAAGTTGTCAGGTTTAGGATCATCTACATCAACTCCACTTACTTTTTTAGAGCGGGAAGTGATACAGCTGAACTGAATTCTGAGATGTCAGAGAAACCGAGTTTTAAGGGCAGATTCATTGATGTTCAAGGCTTGGATACAGCTATTATGACAAATTACCTATATATGCTGCACTTCAATATTCAGGGTTTTGTTAGAAATAGGGAGAGCCTTCAAATCTTCCTTCAACAGTTTTTGAAGTTCATCCCTTTTATATGCTTAAACAAACATTGGTTAAGAAATGCTAACATTGAACTCCTCAGATCTATACAGAGCTATAATTGTGCAGATTTTTATGCTAGAGATTCAGCCAATAGGGGTGGTTCAGCGATTCTGATTTAGGAGGGTATTGAGTTTAAAGTCAGAAATGACCTAAAGGTTTTCTGTAAGGAAAAAGTTTTTGAGGCATCTTTTGCAGAAATCCAAAAAGATAAATTACTCATTATTTCAGTATATCGAATACCCAATTATGGAAATGAACAAGAATTCCTGGAGATTCTGGACTCACTTCTCCATGCAATTGGTGTGGGAAGGAAAAGATATAATGACATAGTTTTTGCTGCAGATTTTAATATTAATACTCTTGTTGATTCCAATGCATCTAGAACTCTAAAAGAAACTTTCAAGTCTTATGGAATGTCTCCTAATTTTCATATAGCTACCCGAATCACATCTGAATCGCAAACCTGTATAGATAATATCTTTACTAGAGCATCTGATAAGAATGAATCACAGGGATTTGTCTTTAGTTTAGGAGCTTCAGATCATTTAGGGCTGTTACTTCCAATTATAAACAGTAATGAAATAGGGGGTTCAAAACATAAAGTTATAAGAAGGAGGAGCTTCTCATTGACTAAAATGAGGAACTTTAGAGAGCAGATTGCCAATTTATGTTGGAGTTTTGACAAATCACTTTCTGTTGATGAAAATTATGACGCTTTTCTTAGAGACTTTATGCTCCATTTCTATGAGGTGTTTAAAACTTCATCAATTAGAGTAGGTAAAGGAAAGGGCTGGATCACTGCAGGTATAGTTGTATCAAGCAGAAAAAAGAGAGAGCTGCATAAAATCTACTTGACCAGTCAAGACCCAGTTTTCAGGAACTATTACAGGAACTACAACAGGATTTTCAAACAAGTAATTGCTTTAGCCAAGAGAAAGTATAATGACCAGTTTGTTGTGAAGGCTGATAACAAGGTTAAAGCTATCTGGGACTTGGTGAAGACAGAACTTGGTAAACATCCAAAGGAATCCAATAACCTCCCTTTTATTGGAGCCTCTGACAAAGGACCTTCAACTAATATTGCTAACTTGCTTGAAAAGGTTGCAGAGGAGTTCAACAATTTTTTTATCAACATTCCCTCTGCCTACAGCCAGGTTAGTGATTCTATACTGGCTTCTAATAATGTTGACTGTCACAACCATTTGATGTTCAATTTCTCAATGACAACTCCACATAAGGTAGAAAAGCTGATCAAGTCCTTGAAAAACAAAAATTCGGTTGGATGGGATGATGTTCCTGTTAAGGTGTTCAGATTTGTGGCTGGTCCCCTAACTAGAATTCTTAATCAATCTTTTTCTCAAGGAGTATTCCCTAAGAAACTGAAGCTAGCCCTTATCAAGCCAATTTTCAAAAAAGGTGATAGTGAAAGCTTCAGAAACTATAGGCCAATATCAATTCTCTCAGCATTTTCCAAACTTTTTGAAAAGGCAGCAAATGAGCAAATTTTAAACTTCCTGCTGGAGAACAAGTTGTTAAGCAAGACACAATTTGGCTTTGTTAGGGGGCTGAGTACAGAGTGTGCTGTTTTGTTGACAGTTGAATGTTGAAAACTTGTTGACAGTATATCTTTTGCACTTGACTCCTCAAAAGCAGTGTGTGGCCTCATGTGTGATTTATCAAAGGCCTTTGACTGTGTAGCACATGATATCCTCATTAAAAAAATTGAAAAGTATGGTTTCTGGGGCAAGTCTTTGGCGTGGTTCAAGTCCTATCTGAGTGACAGGCGGCAATCCACACAGGTTTCTTTGGGTCAGAGCATTTCCAGGTCAAATTGGGCTCCTATAAGTGCCGGTATACCTCAGGGATCAATATTGGGACCGACCCTGTTCATAATATACGTGAATGATTTATCATCTTGCTCAAATAGACCGGTTTTTCAATATTCAGATGATACTTTGTTTGTGATCTCAGAAGCCAATATTGATGTTGTTTCTCAGAATATCCCAAATGAATTAACAAATATAGAGACTTGGTTCTCGGTCAATGGGTTGTCAATGAATCTGAATAAAACAGCATTGATGTCTTTCAGATCAACACAATCTACACGAAGTAACATTAACCTAAATCACAATCAGATCCAGCTAGAAGATGTGGGTTGTGTGGAGTTCCTGGGTGTGCTTCTTGATAGAAACTTGAAATGGGAGGAGCACATTAATAGATTATGTAGAAGCTGAACTCTGCCTGTTTTTCACTGCGGGTGCTTAGGGGAGCAATAAGTTTCAAGTCACTGTTAAATGTTTACTATGGATATTTTTTTCCATTCCTAAAATATGGTGTACTTGTCTGGGGGAGCTCATCTACAGCTGAAAAGGTGTTTAAGGTACAAAAGAGAGCGGTCAGGGTGATCTTTGGTAAGCCTCCTAGATATAGCTGTCATGAGCTTTTTAAGAGAGGAAAGCTCCTCACCTTGACCTCTCTATATGTACTAGAGATAAGTGTCCATACCAAGAAAAATAAAAACACCTTTAGCCGTTATGGAGACACGCATAGCTATAATACTTGCCACTCTAATATGTTTTCTTCAGTGAGTCATAGGACCGTTCTCTTTGAAAAGTCACCACAGTATAGCGGGCCAAAAATTTATAATTCTCTGCCTGTTGATTTGAAAAATGTGGATAGCGTTAAGGATTTCAAGAGTAAACTCAGAGACTGGTTAGTTGTGAGACCTTTCTATACATTGAATGAGTTTTATAATTGTGTTATCTAGATATGTGTTTTTGAGTACCTACTGCAGGGTATTATCAAAATAATTTGTGTAGTCCAATTGTTATTGTTCTAATTGAACATTTTATTATGTGTTTTCACACCTATAATATGTTGACTCATCCTCTGTCCACAGTATGTGGATGTTTCAGGACATGATACAAACAAACAAACAAACATTCAAGTCAGGGAACAGAAGAATTGCCAGCAACTACAGACCTATCTATCCTGAATTCTTTTGCAAAGATGTTTGAGTTCATATTGTATGGGCAGATGCCGCATCATGTAAAGCCAGTGATTTCATTGTCTCAGCATGGATTTCTGTCTGTCTGATCTACTGTGACTAATCTTCTGGTATTTGTTGATAGAGTGTCAGAAGTTCTGGATCATGGGGGAAGAGTGGATGTTATCTACACGGACTTCTCCAAGGCTTTTGACACTCTTAATCATGGTATTCTCTCAAAGAGGTTGAGGAACTTTGGATTCAGTGGTGGTTCCATATCTTTCTTGATGAGCTACCTTGAACAAAGAAAGCAATATGTCCTTTACAACAACTTCCAGTCAAGATTCCTCTGAGGTATCCCAGGGCTCAAACCTTGGCCCCTGCTTTTCCTCCTCTATGTGAATGAGCTGCCTGATCTACTGTGCAATTCAGAGTGTCTCATGTTTGTGGATGACACAAAGATATTCAAGGTGATCATCTCTTTTGATGACTGTGCTGCTCTGCAACAGGATATTCAGAGAATGACTGTTTGGTGTAAGGAGTCTGGACTAGCACTGAACGTTAAAAAATGTAAAACTATGATGTTTACTCGCCAGAGATCTGCAATCCCATTCAAATATGTAATTGATGGAGTGGAATTGGATCATGTGACCCTGTTCAAGGACCTTGGAGTGATGATGGACACCCATCTCAGCTTTGAAAATCACATTGATTATCTCATAAGTAGGAGTAATCAGATGCTGGGTTTTATTTGTCAAACTTGTTCATCTTTTAGTAACTGGAAGTATGTTCTCTATCTTTATAGGACTCTTGTTAGAAGCATCTTGGAGTATGCTGCACCGGTGTGGAATCCACATCATATAGTAGCAACCACAAGATTGGAAAGAGTCCAGAACAAGTTCTTGAGATTCACTTATTTCAAGAGATTTGGTCAGTCTTGTGTTCGTGACTTTCCATCAGCAGAGCTGAGAGGGACATTTCAGCTACCATCTTTGAAAAGCAGGCGTGATTTGCTATCAGTTTTGGTCTGGTGCATCATCCTTTGGAGCTGAATTTCATCTCCTTATCTTATATCAACTTCTCTGTTCCAGTCTTGACTCTGCATTGGCTCCGGCGGAAGTTTCGGTCCGGTGAGATGGTGGGTGGCTCCCCTGGTCAGTCCTGCGTCAAGAGTCGTAGCTGGTCGTGGGGCTGTCCAGGAGCCCCTCTCTTACCTAGTGAACGGGATTTCATCTTCTTTCCGAAACGCGTGCTCTGGTTCCTTCTGCCCTCTTTCCTTGGGGAGGGTGGACACTAGGAATGGCTGTCCTGCACCAGGCTGGTGTGCGGGTCAGAAGAGATAAGACGTTTTTTCCAAGCCTCTTGACAGCTGAGGGGGAACGTCTGGGCTTGCAAAGGGGGTGTTGATGATTCGGACACGCACCTCTGGAATGGCCCACATACCGCTGGAACTGGGCGCTGGAAACCTGGCCTAGCCAGGGTGACCCCGGCCCCAGGCCAATCTCCCGTTGATGCTGGCCGGGCGAGGTGGCAGCGGTTAACCACAGGGGGAATCAAGGCAATGTCCTATGGTCCGCCTCCGTAACTAGGTTGGGAATCAAGGCGAGTTCAGGGCCTGCCTCCGTAACTGGCTCAGTTTCAGGGGGATCAAGGTGGGTCCTACACGTTCCGCCTCCGTCCCTAGGGGGAATCAAGGCGAGTCCCAATGGCACGCCTCCGTAACTGTGGCGCTAGCTCCGCCTGGAGCTATGCTCTGGTATGCTAACGCAGGTACAGAGGGCTCTGGGTGGACCGGCCGGTAGAGGTTAGTCATGTTCCAGTCTTGAGGCGAAGATTCCACCCTTTGTTTGCCATTTCCAGATCAAGGACAGTAAGTAGGTATTTTTCTCCTCAATCAAATCCCTAGATTGGTGAATGGGTGAATAGTATTGGAGGTGGGATTGATTTTTTTGCTGATAGATTCACTGCGGTCAGAAATAAGGCATTCGATATTCTTCAATGAAAGATTCCAGAGCAGTTTCTCAATATTGATCTAGCTATGGTGCACTCACTCTTCCACTTATGAGTACTCTATATCCAAATCTATCTCTCCACTTTAAATTTTTTGAGTTCAGCACGATTATTTCCTTAGGCTCATCTTTTTATTTTTGTTATAAATTAATTTCTATTAATTATTCAAGTTTTTAATTCTTTATACCTTGAATTGACTTTCTGGTCATATCACTCGGTTTCTTTGATATGTTTTATTTTGATTTTTTTCCAAGTTAGTTGAAATCTTTCAATATATTTCTATGTATATGAAAACAATAATCGATATAATTATTATATTTTGCTTTCTAAATAACTTTTCCAGCTCATTTTCTCAAACAACTTTTTCAATAACATTTTCTCTTAATTATTCAATCTAATTCTTATTTCATTCATCTTCAACTCACATTTCACTCTTATCTATTCTACATTCATATATACAGTATATATTTTTACATTACATTTCTCAGTTTGTGCTATTTTTAAGCTATTAAGTTTGAAAAATTAGAAAAGCGTAGGAAGATTATCAAACTTGGTTTTTTACATGGAATTCTTTCTGGACGTATTGATGATCCAGAGATACTCTCAAAAATATGTTGGTATGTGCTCGCGTATGGGGGTCGCGCTAGCAGGCTACTCTATCCTGGAATGGCACGTACCGCTTATCATGCGGCTTCTACTCTAATATCCTCTACTGCCCTCTCAAATTCCGTGTCAGGTGGTGTTGATATTGCCATGTCACCTTTATGTTTTAGACAGGCTTGTTCTCGAGAAATTGCTAATGAACGCTAGTTTTGTACCATTGTTTTTTGTACCACCTTTAATGGCCAATGATTTGTACTGTTATAAATTCATTATGTTTCTTTATGGAACGACGATATGACTTGTCTCTGATTTTTGTGATGGATGTTGTTCAACGATTTTTCCCATTTGTACGGTCCTAAATTTATCATGTAAAACATATCATTTATCATTATAAAACTTTCTGAGTTATTTCTGATATAAGTCGAACATGTGTTTATTCTGATTTTGTCGCTTTTTTACTATATTTATTTATATTGTTTTTACACTTCTCTCCTCTAAATTGAGTTGTATGAATGAATCGTAGGCTCCTTTCAAGTTATGATTCTAATGCGAGTTGTTTTTCTTGTATACAATTTTGATTGTTAGTGGTGGTTTTATTATTTAGTTTGACAAGCCCTTTAATTGGATCTGTTGGGCTTGTTTTTACAGGGAATAATTTACTTATATTTCAGATTATGTACATTATGGTGTTTTTTTATGATTACTTGATTGGAATTTTCTTAATTGTAAATGGCAAACTACCAATTGTATAATTTTGTTGTAATTTTTTTCCTGTAATAAAGTTATTATTATTAGTGGGGGTGGCGTAGCTGAGTGGGTTAAGTGCTGGCGTTGCAACCCAAAGGTCCCGGGTTCAAACCCAAGTCAGACCAGAAATTTTTCTCAGGCCACTTTCCCGTGATTCGGATGGGCACGTTAAACCGTCGGTCCCGGCTGCCTAAAAACAGTCGTTAAGTCATGCCAGAGGCCCTGAAATTGATCAGGAGCGACCTGAAAACTCTGATACCAGACCTGAGCCAGCCAGGTTACACGATTATTATTATTATTAGTATTATCATTTAATTTAAAATTATGTTTACATTTTGTTTTGCATGGTATTACTTATTTTTCAATTTAATATAAGTTGAAATTTTGTAATTTGTTTTAAGGAGGCAATATTTGGGTTTTTACCTGTTTGCCTCCAAATATTTCATTTGTGAATAAATTAATAAATTAGCATCATAGCTCTGTATCTTTGTCCACCACTCACAAATATTCAGAAGTTTAATTTTTCTTTTTTAGGGAATTACGAGGCTGCTGCTTACAAAAATTCCATTCTATAAAGAGGTGGTTCTCATGTCATTCGAATGCGAGCACTGTGGGTTTAAAAATAACGAACTTCAACAAGGAGGCCAGTTTGAAGAGAAAGGTGTAAGAATCACCCTTCATGTGAATGAACCACGTGATTTGAATAGGCAAGTCATAAAATCGGATTACACATCGATCAAAATTCCAGAAATTGATTTTGAAATACCTTCTCAATCTCAAAAAGGAGGTGAGTAGCTTGGATGTGCTTATTGATATCAGTATTCGTTTTCTTTCTTTATGATTAGTTCTAACAAAAATTGTAATTGAAACGTTTATGCTCATAAATAGATGGGACGGATTATTGATTGACTTATAATTATTTACTCTTTCAATCCATAACACTGTTGAATACCTACATTAATCAAAATAAAACTCCCACTATTAGAGCCCTTGTTTAAAAATGTAGAGTTATGAATCTGTGAGGAACCGTACTACAATCATATGAATTAATCATAGAAACCACAGTTTTCTTCTCAATTTCTATTGTGATGTGAAGAAGTAGCTCAATCATTATTCCGATTATCTCTTATAAATTTTACTTAATTATGCTCTTAACAGATTTTCCATACACTTAGACATTTAAACCTACCTACTTCTGATTTATTTCATTTTTCAAAAACGAATGTGGAATATTTATCAGTTTTGATAATTTCTAGTCCTTCTGTTCCTAATATGTCTTGTACACCTGAGAAATTCAAGCAATATGTTTTTTTAATTTACAATTCTCTACCTCTGTCTTCTAAATCCCTTACCTTCTTTGTCTATTCTTATTTATATATTATTCATTTATTATATTATTCTATGCCTAATCTTTTTCTTATTTCAAATGATTAATTTTTTATTGAACCTCACTTATAGTTGGGCTGCTAACTAATATTATAATATGCAAAATTCAATTTTGAAAGTTTCATGTTTGAACAATTGAATAACTTCATCAAATTTCGGCTGATCTACAATAATCTTATCATGCTCTGTGTTGTTTAAAAATTATGCAAAATTCTATTGAGATGTACGAGTATTTTGTATGTTTGTGTGCAAAGGGGTTTCTCAGACTGATCTAGTACGGTATAACCTCTTATTTTTGAAAAAAACCTCTAATCATAGAAACCACAGTTTTCTGCTCAATTTCTATTGTGATGTGAAGAAGCACAGTAAAAGGTAGTAGGATTTTTTATGGTTATAACTATTATGAAAGTTAAAAGAAAAATGTTCTAATTTTACAGAAGTGACAACGGTCGAAGGAATTCTGGAACGAGTCTGCATTGCTTTGAAGCAAGATCAAGATCAGAGGAGGGAGGAAAACCCTGAAATAGCTGAAAACATTGATAAATTTATAGAGAAAATTATTGGTTTGAAATCACTCGACTCACCTTACACAATGGTGAGTATTTTTTACTCTTCAATTTTGGTTTCCATGAAGTAGCCTACTGCTTTTATTAAACTCACTTCTTTAATATGAGATCAATATTGCTGGCTATCTGTTTTTTTATAATTTTGACGAGAGCTTTTGAATGCCATACTGATAGTGTAAGACTGATAAAGTTGTATGTTGTATATTCTGAAATATTCCGACAATATTGAAGATGGCGTCTGTGCTGAAAGATCTATCTATATAAAGCTATGAAAAATTTATTTTTACATTTTTATCATTTCCAAAGAAATACCGCATCGTATTATTCAGTTCCACTTTATTTTAAGATGATGTGTGGAACAATTGTAGAGCTCAAGACTTCTGAGTTTTTTCATCACCGATATGCAAGACAGTGTTCATGAGGGCATTACTCTTATAGTTGGCGCAACGTGAGTTGACTATTTCCCCTTCCACCAGAGAAATAGCTAGGTTTTCGGATTGTGTGAAATTTAAATAGTCCAGTCAAATCAAGCAAAAAAAGTAAAAGTCGGAGGACCCAGCTGAAAATTTGCAGATATGATCAGAAAAGGGCGCTGAATAACATACTAAGAGTCCCCTTTGAGCTTCGGCCGCCATCTTGAAAAACCCGTAAAATTTACCTACTAGGAATTGGTTTTTCGTGAATTGTGGCCGAACCAAGCGTCGGACAAGACAATTTTTTACGTAGACAACAAAATTTTGGAAAAGAATGAGACCAATAAAATTGCATCTCTGTATCATCAACCGTTTTTGAGATATAATTTTTTTAAAATTTGGCAATTTTTTCATGGGATCGAGAATTTAAAATTTCTTTTATTGAGAAGTTTGTAACTATAAATTGAGCACCCGTACATTCCTATTTCAAAATCCCTCTCGGCGAAATTCATTTCTCTTTCATTTGAGACCAATTCCACACTTCTATGTTCAATATTTTTTGTGCTGCAGAGATTTTAAGAAATCCTTACACCCCAAAAACCCCAAAAATTGCATTTTTTAACACAAAAATCTTACTAAAAGGTTGGGATTTGCTTATACTTCTTGAATACTGTTCAAGAACTTAAATACGGAAGTCACTTCAATGTGAAAATGGTGTGTTTTCATCGAGGAGGTATTATTACACACAGTACCATTATAACATAAAATTTGAAATTCTTCATCAAATTTGACATATTATATATGAATTTATACCGCCACAATGAGCTGAAAACGATGAGCTATCACACGATGAAATCGGACGTACTGTTCAAAAGTTATGAATAAATATATATAATTTAAAATATAGGGGATGCTTTTGACCCACCCCCAAGAATCCTACGATACATTTTGTCGGATGAACATTGCTAATGACAGCCTAGGGTCTCAGAAACAATATTGACTGGACTAAAATTCTTTTCATGCAAACACATTCAACTGAATGTTAAAAGAGACAGCGTAGCTTCGGAAAAATCATGCGGTGTTGTGAAACTCTCAATTTTTTATGATAAACCAGCTGTTCGCAGCTCGAAAATCTAAGTTGATTAGATTCAACAACTCCAATTCTCTTAATCTTCAACATACAATGATTCATGCATATACCGCTCTCCTTACTTTGAAACTCTTGCGAGGCCAAATTACGATCTTCCTACCATTTTTGACATTTGGAAAAATAATTTCAATTGTTTTTGAACAAATTTCTCGTTTATCTTCTTGAACAAAAAAGTTTCTAGATCATCGAAAATTTCATGTTTTCTGTTCGAGTAGACTAGACATTGACAAACATATTCGTGAATTGAAACTGAATTGCCAGTCGGATATAGAAAATTCAAAAACCATTACAAAGCACGAATTCTCCTTGTCATTTTGACATAAGAAACATTATTCTTTCTACAAATAATGATTGTGAGAGAAGTGATATACGATAGAAAATAATATTTTCGCAATTTTTCAATTTTATCAAAAAATCAAATTTCCTTTGAATACTTTTACGTAGGAACAGTTGTAATACTACTGGCATATCGAGGATGAAATTCTACATACAGATATGGAGTCCAATCGAGGATTTGAAGAAGTTTCAATTTCTCACAATCTGACAACGTAGCTATTTCTCGGGTGGAGAGGGAAATAGTGAACTCAGATTGCGCCGACTTTAGATTAATCACACGCTGATGAGTCGACTTGATCATGAAGATGCGTAGATCGACTTCAACATTGAATGAAATGAATCTACGCATCTACTTGATCAAGCCTTAGCATATCAGTGTACCTGTTTTGCTCTTTGGGGGAAAAGCATGTGAAAAGCATTTTTTATTATTAGTTAGTATCAACAAGTTGTTGGATCTGGCTGTTATAAAACATGTAATTTCATTTTCATATTTGTTGGAGATGATTTTGACTTGATTAATTCTTATTCATTTTTATGAATTTAGACATATTAAATTTGAATTGATATTGGTGCAAAAAATTAAGGCGGTTTTGTCTGTTCCTTATACGTTTCAACTTATAAGCTTATTCACTCATCATCTTCCTTTTCATTCTAGTAATCATCTTCATCCTTCATCAAAACTTCTTTCGACTTTCGAATCAAACGAGTATCACTCCATCCCCATGTATTTTCTAAACAAACTCATAACTTTTTTAATCACCTCTCGATGATTTGATACAAAATAAACAAACTTTTTGTGTGCGTGTTATTAACAACGTAGCATAGAAACTTCATGTCACATTGGCAACGCTTGTGTGTGTATATGTGACCGCAATTTTTTTTGTCGGGACTATGTCGTATCGTTGCGTATCGTTGTCAATAAGTAGAAGATTTACGATAGGCTTTGTCATTTTCATGATTACGTGAGGACTCATGAGCAATCCAGTTGGTTGTTCTTAGATAATAATACCTAAAAAGTTACTTAAATTCATACAATCATCATAAAATCAAATCAGTCTTTGAAAATAAATTAACCCAAGTAATATTGGAACAGTAGCCAACATGGATGGATTTGTTTACTTTGTCTCAAGTTATTGTGAATGAGGTGTGATGAATATTTTGGAATGTACAGGTCTTCGAAGACGTGAGTGGAAACTTGTTCGTGGAGAATCCTGACCGGCCGCACAAGGATCGCAACTGTGAGACCACCCTGTTTGTGCGCACCACTGAGCAAAACCATGTGCTGGGATTGTACACACAGGAAGAGATCGCTGCCGAGGAGACGGCGCCCTCCCTGCCGCTGCCGGCTCCCTCTCAGGTCAAACTCGAAGACTTCGAGGCCGAAGTACTGCAGTTCCCCACCAATTGTCCGGAGTGTGCGGCTCCCTGCGATACCAACATGAAACTTACCAGTATCCTTTCAAGATTTTTAGTTGCTTTCATTTAGGAATTGAGGTTTCATTTCATAGCAAGGAAATGTATATTCATCCTTTTACTTTCTTTTTTAAGCTGTGTGTACACGTTTTGATTTCGTTGCAAGGAGATGCACATGAAGCCACATGTATCAAACTAGACAATTGAATGGAGAGGTCCATAAAGTATAATGTTCTTAAAGTAAGCCTCCTGTACAGTGGTCAAGTAGTGACGGCCAGTCGAACAGCTGTAGCCAATCTCAGCTCTTGTTTAACTCAATGACAACACAAAGGCTGTGATTGGCTACAGCTATTAGTCTGGCCGTCCCTACTTATCCCGTGTAAAGCAGGTCGTTTGAGTGCTACATTTAATTTATTGTATATTTCGAGGGTAAGTCAAAAATTATCCGCAATATGGGTATGTTTATGTTGGCAGTACTGTCCTTTTGCGTTGCTGACGTATTCTTAGTTTATTTGTTGTTAAGTCTATCCACGTTTCAAGCCGCTAGATTAGTTTTGTTATCATTGCCGTGCTGTTAATAATGGTTGCTTCACTTTCTATTTGCACCAAAGAAGAGCAACGTTCAGTTATCCGTTTTTTGTGGTTGGAAGGTGTATCAGGGGCCGAAATTCATCGAAGACTTTTGGTTCAGTACGGGAACAATTGTTTGCCACAACAGAGAGTGTCTATGAATGGATTGAATCATTGCCACATGAATGAGAGAATCATTTCATGTGAACGCTCAATGTTTTTCTCGTTTGTGGCGGTGACTGGTCGTTCAGCTTCTTCATTTTGCGTAACACTTGTGCGACCATTTTTCAATCCATTCTAGACACTCCGTGGTGGCAAACAATTGTTCCCGTACTGTACCAAAAGTCTCGAATTTCGGCCCCTGATACACCTTTCAACCACAAAAAACGGATAACTGAACGTAGTTTTTCTTTGGTGCAAATAGAAAGTGAAGCGGTCATTATAAACAGCACGGCAGCTATAACGAAACCAATCTAGTGGCTTGAAACCTGCATGGACATAACAACAAATAAACTAAGCATATGTCATCAACGCAAAAGGACAGTACTGCCAACATAAACTAAAATATACCCATATTGCGGATTACCCAATCTATGCCAATAGGCCTCTCATTTTTAGAATGTTAATAAAATAAATTTTCCAATGAATTGATTTTATTTCAAATTAAATGTTTGATCCATTTTTATGCACTTTCATCGGGCTTTTTGTGGTACTACCAACCTGACAACAATTAAATTGTATCAGCATGCAATTTCCAGATCGTGTTATTGTTTTAATAAATAAATAATTTATACAATAATGAGATAATTATTGATTCTAATATCTATTTTGAATAAGTATGTATGTATGTCTGGCTCAACAGCCCATGAAGGGCCTAGGCCTACCAGCTGGTTGCCAGTTTCAAATTCACTCTACTATACAGCCCGTCCAAGCCAAAAAACACCCCGGCACGACAGGAAAACGGCCCCATCCCGGCCAATACCGGCCCAAAAGCCATAAACTCTCAATCAGAACTCACAGTCCCCGAACCAACACTGGCCGAGCCGAAGCCGCCCCCTCCACCCCGCCAGAATCTACCCCCGGCCGGACAGACCATACAGCAAGCAAATAATCATCAACCAGGATAGAGGTAACGTGTGGTTAGCACGTTGATCCTCTCAACCATAAGCCAGTCTCCGCAACCAATTGGCGGCGCAGAACACCTCTGAATAACATGCAGTTAATCAGTTAGAGTGTAATGCAACAATTACTATTCCTCCAGAGACGGGAAACGACTGAATGTCTTTACTAACGACAGCCAATCTCCCAAAGGAGGGTTTTTTGTGGTACTACCAACCTGACAACAATTAAATTGTATCAGCATACAATTTCCAGATCGTGTTTTTGTTTTAATAAATAAATAATTTATACAATAATGAGATAATTATTGATTCTAATATCTATTTTGAATAAGTACATTTGAATATTTTGCTACTACTATCACATTTCAGTCCTTTATTTGTTTTTCCACTTTGACACGGTGAAATAACGGTGATTAAACTAGCAGAACTTACGTGCAACCGGCCCTAAGTGTATTGCATATTATAGACTGTATTACATATTAGTGCACAATATTATTGACTGATTTTCGTGGAAGGGATGTTCTCCTTGACTGCTTGAATTTCAGAAATTCCCCATTTTAAAGAGGTGGTGATCATGGCGACCATCTGCGACGCTTGTGGCCACCGCACCAATGAGGTCAAAGCTGGAGGCGGAATAGAGGAGCTCGGACTAAGGTTGGCTGTCAAAGTAATCGATTCGGATGACTTGAAACGCGATATTCTCAAGGTAACTCATTATAACTCATACGTAGACAATAGTTTGATATTTTTTAATAAGGGAATAGAGGGTGCTAGGTGCTTGATGGCATGATCAAGTTAAATAAGGTAATATAAGTGAGTGACTATTGAAAAGGGACATAACCTGAATTTTGACATTTCAATCAAAATTGTAATAGGAGAAGTTTAGGGCTAACGCCTGTTTTTCCATTCCTTTTATTGTACAGTATTATTTTAATGAAATGAATTTTTCATTCAAAAAAAATAATGAAGTAGCTCTTTGCAAATATAGTCGTAATCGAAATTTTATTCAAATTGATATTTATGTTGAATGTTATTTTTTCCTATACATTCAAACTTTTCATTCACGATAACAGTGATTATTGCATAGCACCGAACAGGGCCGCATTTAGGTTTTAGGTTTGACTAAGCTCTAGTATTGTGGCCTCTGCTTCAGCATGCTTATCTCCTATTCTGGAGACTGTAGAATTGTTGCATAAATATAATGCCCTCATTATGAATACTGGTATTCATGCAAGGACTGTATACTCTGATTAAACAATGGGCAAGTTCAGGAATTTATTATAAACTCACAAGTTATAGAAGAAAATATTTCTTAGACAGAAGTTTATGCAGAATAACCAATGTATTTTAGATGCAGATGACTGATCCTGCGCATGCGCAGAGCAGCAAGCAGACGCAAAAGTCTCGACCATTGAGAGCTCGGTAGAAGTAACCGCTAATCGGTAACCGTACCTCCAACTGTGGTTACTAACCGTACTAACCGCTTTGGAAATTTACTGTCAAAATGCTCCCATTTGGAGGGGAGCAATCTACCACTCGACTTTTTGGGACAACCTGCCGGTAACCATACGTTCCCTGACCGTGCCCAATCTCTTTAGATACTGGGCTTGCAAGATCTTCAAATCTGAAAATGTTATGATTTAACCAGTATTTCTCGAGTTATGCTTCAACGAGAAATGAAACGTTTTCAAATCAAACATTAAAGTTTTATACGTTCTCTGACAGTGCCCAATCTCTTCAAATACTGGGCTTGCAAGATTTTCAAATCTCAAATGTTATGATTTAACCAGTATTTCTCGTGTTATACTTCTACGAGCAATAAAACGTTTTTAAATCAAATATTAAGTTTTATAATTATTTTGAAAACGACCGACTTCCGTGGAGCCATGTTATATTTTCTGTACATTCAAACTTTTTATTCCCAATAATCATTGTTTTTATTTGTTTTTAGTCAGAGACATGCAGCTTGGAAGTGCCGGAACTGGACCTGGAAGTGGGCCCGGCGGCGTTGGGCGGCCGCTTCACCACGGTTGAGGGTCTGCTGTGCGCCGTGCGCGACCAGCTGGCCGAAAAAGGCGGCATGTTCACCGACTCCGAAGACACGACGGCCAAGGGCAAAATGGCCGCGTTTATCAGCAGGGTCGATGACGTCATCAAGGGTAACACTCAAGTGACACTAGTGCTCGACGATCCGGCCGGCAACAGCTACATACAGGTCGGTTTTAATTGGTTAGCTTAGTCAAATTCACTATACTTTTGATGATTTTTTTAAATATTTGTATTGAAGTGATAGGCGAGTAAACCTTTTGGTTTTACAGAATTCCACACTTTTGATTATTCAGCTAAGGTCCGCTTTCACCAAAGCTGCTTAAGCTGACGCTCAAATAACAGCTGATTATATTTAGATAGTATGGGATCAGATTTTATTTGAATGGTAGCTTTGCTGAAGCCGCATTGGAGGAAGTACGCGTCAATCAAATACACCATATTTTTGCCTCTTTTCATAAGATTTATATTGAAATGCTAAGTGAATGTTATTTTCAGTGAGTCATATTCACTTCTTAGGACTCAATTATAATTGTTATTATAAAATTATAAGCGATTTGCAACCGTTACCTCTGCTTTTGTCATGGTGGAGGAAACAGGCTTACCAAGTACGTCCACCGTTCAGTCTACTTTCTTCTACAGTTGTCCGTGTGAATGTTATGAAAACTGCTACGGTACTTCTACCATTTGTTAGAAATAGGTTCCAGCGGTTCGCTTGTGTAGACAATAAGCAGTGTTACTTTGAAGATCACCAGTCAATGAACCAAATCGCGCGATCTTAAACTACAGTTGTGTTTCGAGATTGCCGCAACTGTGTTTATTGCTAGTCAAAAGACCTGTATTATTAAACAGGCTATAACGGTTCCCATATCAATTACATAGTTGCTGGATGTTGAGAAGATCCGGTTCAAGCGGCTACCGCCATTTTAAGCGGGACTAAATAATTTTTTTCGGTGTTGAGCAGTAATGTGTAAGCTACTCATGTTCGTCTATACTCTTTTTATCGAGTGTTTGGTGTGAATTCAATTAAGTTTTGCTTTTTGGACCACACTTATTAGATGAAAACTGGATGTCAGATTTTTTTAAATCTGGAAACTACAATCCAAGCGGGGTTTAAAGAATCGCTCCTAGATGACTGTGTTTCCTCCAAACACTCTGTAAACAGAGTGTAGTAATCTATGAAAAAATCCTACAACTGCGCGTGAAGCTAGTCTTCACATACTGGAGACGTATTTATTGTAAAGAAGAAAGCTCCGTTGTTATGTGTGAATGTTGATTTCGGTCAAAAAAGAACTGTGCAAACAATTGCGGACTTCTATAAGTTGAAAAATATATTTGAATTAAATAAAAAGTGAGCGGAGAAATGTTAATTTCAATTCTAAACACTATTTTATCCTAGCTATCCCACTAATTTTTTAGTTCAATATCAATAATAATACTCTTTTTAATGTATCATTTAATTAATTTCTATTACAGAGTTTGAACGATGACAACTCGTTGGATGATAGACTTACCGTTTCCAAGTATCAGAGAACACACGAACAGAACGACGACCTTGGTCTCAATGATATGAAAACTGAAAACTATGAAGAATCGTGATAGAGTTCTAATCATATATTATACTGGTGCATGAAGAGAAGTTATTCTTCTTGGTAATTGCGATGATTGAATCATGAGGATTGAATCCTTTAATCTAATGTATATTTGGTAACAAACTATAATAAATTACATTTTCGATTTGTTCATTCAGTTCCTGAATTTTATCTCATTCTTGATAATTCTTGACATTTTTTTAATTCTCGTATATTTATTACACCATGCATTCTACAAAGGTGAGCATTCAATTAAAAAATTGAGTAGAAAGGTTTATGTGTGAGCATTCAATCAAAGATTGAGTTGGAAGGTTGAAGAGAAAAGAGAGAGAAATGGTAACTGGTTCATAGATTCATGTAAACATCATTCACTCACTCATCATCACCTTTGCTTAAAATACTTGCTATCAAGTCGCAATAGTAATAACAAAAATCAAAGATACTTTACAGAAAGGATTCAAATAATGATGCAATGCTGTGAAATAATGCATGTAAGATTCAAGTAATGTGTTTGATAAATAATTCATAAACATACAAAACAATGAGAACAAAATTTATTTTTATACAAGAATTTATAATTATAAAATTATAACTAGTATTCATTTCGTTCAGGATCCAAACGCACGGCTTGATTGGGACTGGAAGGGACTTACCTTGGCAGAGGTTTTAAAAACTAATTGGAATCGTCCATTTAGATTGTATGGGCAACATCTTTCTAAAAACTAGGGAAAAACAATGAAAACTAATCTCCGCATGAATGTAAGTTGGATAAGCAGATTATTTTATTATTCTCCATTTGGACGATTGTGGTTATTCATAATCAAATCGTATATCTAGAAATTTAATGTTGATCTGCTCTGTTGTCAATCAAGGATTGATGCTAAATTTGAAAATAAAGATCATTTTCTATTATCCAAGTATTGACCTCCCACTATCTAGATGTGGCCCACAATTATCGATTCATTTGATCGAGTGTAGTGATTTATTATTATTGAAATGAATGACGTTTCTCCATCAGTATTATTGTGAAACTAGTAGTTTATTAGAATTGATGATAACTTTTCAGAGTCAGCTCAGTCATTTGAAAACAGTCAATTGGGTTGGGTTTGGAAATTTCAAGTTTCTGATGATTAACGATAAGTCATTACAGTATTGTTTGAAGAAGGAGATGAGAATATTTCAGGAGTCCAAGGAGTAGGATGAAAAGACAAGAGATTGGTTATTACTAGGTGTCATTAAATGTGAAACTAGTAAAAATGGTTGTGATTCCTCTGTTTAATTTTAATAATTAGCTATTCATCCACTGGCAAACAGCGATAGTGAACATGCAAGTCAAACTAAAAAAAAATTAGCTAGATACATGCATTGACATGCTCAATTGCAGTAGGAATTCTCGAGGTGAAAAATTCTTTTTAAAAAACAATTTAAGCTGTAAGAATTAAAAATGGAGACGTATCTCTGAAAATAATAATACAAGAAATTTAGAGGTGTGATAACTGATTAAATTTGAAATCACTTAAGGAATGGAATGTGATATCTAAGTGCCTCTTTGTGTACAATTCACGTCTCTATGAATATCATAAGCTTATTACAATGAAAAATATTAAAAACAGAAGTGCTGTAATATGCGAAGATTTTTCCTGAAAAGAAGAGACTATTTACTAAAGGTCAAGAAAGTATATGGTAAAATTCGAAAATGAAGACTTACTAATCGAGTTGTGAGAGCTTTACACCTACTAATTTGAAAGTTTAATCTTTAATGTTGCAGTTTATACTTCGGCATGTGATAAAATACGTTCCACGAGAAGGATGAAAAATTCTTCAGAATGGTCAATAAGAAGAAAATTCATAGAACGACCGATAATTCTCTCTAGATTGATGGAAGTTAAGTTAAGCGATTTGATACTGATAAGAAAAAAAGGGATTGGAGGAGGAGGAGGAAAGCTTGTAATCTAGATACAGAACAATAGGCGAGAGACATTTTATTGCAAGAAGCAAATATTAGTGGCATGCTACGAAATAGAACGATGCGAACCCCATCATGCAAACGTCAACAACAGACATGCAATAGGCTACAATAAAAATATTTATTAGGTTTTTAAGTTACTTCTCATTTTTTATTTCAAACTATCTATTCAAAACCAATCACAGCTACTACAAGTTATTAAAATCTTGGTTCATTTGTACCGGGACTGTATAAATTATTATACAGCCTGTATATTTTTATACAATTGAACAGTTTCTGTTATTTCGATAACACAAAACTAGCAGCCAAATTTTGGAGGGGAAATTGATATTGAGTTGCAATTGAAAGTATCGTAAGTAGGCTTATTTAAAAAACAGATCGTTCTAGCTAGTTGAAGTTCCGAAATCTTAATTCAATAATACACTTATTGATGTACCATCTTTTAAATTGTATTCATTTTTAAAACAATACTGTAGGCTATTCGATACAGAAAGGTGCGTAATTCCAATGTGCTTCATAAATTTCTTACAAGCAATTTTACGATTCTAAACAAACTTATTCAAATGATTACGGTATCTAAAATCGTATTCTTATAATTTGAGTGAGTCCATTCTATCGATCATTCCAAATAGCACTTGAAAAATATAATAATTTCAACCTACCTATAAACATTTGTAGATTGCATAGCTTCAGATTCGCTCGAGAATGTAGAATATAAAATTCACAGGGTCAGTAAAATAGTAGGCACAAGATACAATAATAGCAAAAGAGCCAAGAATATAGTAAACTTATATAAGAATATACGTATGCACAAGAACGCAGTGTGTAGGCTAAATATTAACAATATCATGATGAAGGTTCCGATTAGGCTACCATTCTAATTTGGAGCCAACAATAAACTAGGCCTAAAAGAGTAATAATAACTATAATTGATTTTTTTCAAACAAACACGTTTATTTCAATTGATTTTGAATTAATAAAACATCTTAGGTAACATCAACGTTTGATACAAAAATTCTAACACATACTTTAAAAAAGTTCAATAATTTATCTATTTATTTGATTTATTCAAGAAATTACAATAAAGGGTGAAAACATAGACATTCAAGTCCAAAACTATTCAAGATTTAACAATAGCAATAGTTCGAATTTGAATATTGAAGTATAAAAAGAAACATGAAGATTTTTTTCGAGAGAATTAAGAAGTGGCGAAGTATTAGCTTGAATTTTTAACACCATCATTGAAAAGTTATGAAGTTAAAACTTGAAAATATTACATTTACTTCCCAAATGCTTGTCTGTTCTATAAACCTGTTAATGTTAAAACGCACTTGAAAAGAAATAGGCCCATGGCAAGGAAGTAACCTCCAAGGCCCATGGTTACTAAATCTGAATCCATACAACATAGAAAAAGTTGAAATTGACTACGAGCATTTGCACTTGAAGCATTCCATTTTTAAACACACTTTAAGTCCTATAAAGTCTTGAGTACCATGGAGGAATGGAGAATATCACTAGAATACCAGTATCCGCGGAGCAAATCTTCGAAAATTTTCAGTGAAGACAGAATAAATTAAATACAAAGTAAAGCCCTTAATTTTCAAGAAAATCATATTATTTATCAAATATTTAACTTCAGAGTTTTAGCTTGAAATAGATGTAGAAGAAAGTAGTCAAGATTATAAATTAATCAATGATTCGTGATATTGATCATAAAGCTCGCTAAAATCAGTTCAACTTCAAAAGCAAATATTTTTTCACAAAATTCAATTAATACTTATGAAACGATGGATTAAACTCCTTTTAAAAACTCTTCAAAATCATAATTTATAATTCCAAGTTTTGGCTATACCTTCTTATAGGCTACTATACGAATTTTTGGTGTTCATGTAGTAGATAATCATATCTAATATGAAAATCATCATTCTATCTGATTCACAACATAATATTGGGAAAATATACTTTTTAATAACCACTTTTATAAGGAGAACAAGATTTTTTTAGTATTGAGGTTTTTATACAATGGTACCGATACGAAACGATAAAAATTAGATTTTAGAAAACTGTGGTTTTATTCTATAACAATTATAGCCGAGCAATTATATATAGCTGAAACTGTTCTTTGAATTTTATTAGTAGCTTTTTTCACTTTTGGTACAGCAAATAGCTACTTGAAACACAGAGTTTTCATTCAAAGGCTTGAAAAATTATGGAAGTGAAAAATTTAATTTTAATCGTCATTGCAAAAAACTGGAATAACATGGATACCTTTCAATGAGCGTTTAGCTTAATAATAATGAAGCAATAAAAATTAACGTCTACTATTAGTGCTATGATTAATGATGGCATTTGACTGCTTATTCACATCTCCAATCTATGTACCGTATCCGTATGTGGATTTTATATCAAGAGAGATTTTAAAAATTAATTGAAATCAGAAAATGAGAAGAATAATCAATAGAAGTAAGGGAATTTGTCGATAATGATTACAAAGTATAATATAAAAGTACAAATTCAACCGTCCCGTAGTTGAAAAAATACCGTGTCGGCTAATTACGGTGATCATATTTATATTTATTCATCAAAATTCATTCTAACTAATTCATTATTTGTGCCTCAATTTCAACATAATTTATTACTGATAGTAGATTCAATAGATATAGTTAAGAAGTAACTTTCAAATACATTATAATCAGTCATGCGGAGTCAAGAATAACGATTTAAATATTTCAATAATTCAATGAATATAAATTATAGAAATATATAAATTAAGAATATAATTATAGAATATAAATTATATAAATAGTAGATGCAGTTTTATATTAATTAATAATGAAAATTTTTATTTAGTTTACACCATGATTATTTATATCTTCCCATTTCTACTGGCTAATTCAACTAAAATAATTTTAGAGAGCAACATTTTCCAATTATTCCATTATAATGAATTTTATTCTCCTAATAATAGAATAATATTGTTAAGCATCGTTGTAATACATTTACCTAAATATTTGTGAGGATAATAATATTTCAAAACATATTTCCAGTTCCAATCAAATTATAATCTTTAATATTTGATTTTAAAACCGGTACCGAATTTGAGCTAGCAGCAATATAACCTATGGGTTCATAGTGGATTGGTGTTTCAAATGCTTTCTATTCAAGATTCATGATAACCAAGACAATATTGTTTGAGCGATTAGTTGAGCAGAAATAATTATACATTTATTACAAAAATTAAATAAAAAGTAATGAATTATCTAATGACTCTACATCACTGACTATAATAATATTTTACAACTAATATACAGTATATTACTTTACATAATACAATCACAGCCGATGAGATTCGTTAACTTTTACAACTAAATACCGGTACAGATATATTCATTTATTATTATAGTAATGATTGATAGAGGAGAGTGAATTAACCTATTGTAGATAGAAAAACTATTTGGATAAATAATTTACAGTATACTTTTTAGATTAGCTAGCCGTTGACTAGAAATATGTTAGAGAAATGTTGCATAAATAAGATAACTGTTTTCTCTTATCATGTCAAATAGAACAATCAAGATGAAAGTACGGTATGTTTTATTCGTGAAACTGTGATAAATGGATGAAACTATATCAATGAGTAGGCCTACATGAATACCGTATTTGTCTATAATAAAGTAAATACCAACCTCAGTCGGCCGGGTTCGCCGACTGGACTGGGGCGTTACAACCTTCAGTCCACTAGCGCTACCCGGTTGTAGGTTCGAAACCCACCAGAGGCATGGTCGTTTAACCACCTCATAAATCACTCTCCATTACCCACGCACAAGTAAAACTAAATACTTATGTGGGCATCATCCTCGATAAAAAAGAGCTCAGTATGCAATGATACTTTTCCTATTATCAAGTTAAAGCAAATTAGATTGCAAAATATGAAGCACGGCTCAATTTTTTCCCTTCAGCTTGAATCATTTAAAAAAAATTTGAACTAGCAGATTTTGATATATAAGGAGCACAAAAGACCTCCACTTCAATAAGGTAATTTAAACAGTTTCCTTTCTGTAAAAAACTTTTAACTGCACTGTCGGTGATAAATCCAAGTTGAATATTCAAGTACACACATCAGCTCGTCATGGATCAAGAAACCACATCCTTTGATAAATGTAAAACATGATTTTAAAATTTCTAAAATAATTTTTTAACTCAGTAAATCGAAAATTTTCAAAGGTATGAGTTCAAAGTGAATGATTCAATTGACTGGTTTTTCAAAAGTTTGGTTCTATTTTTACTTGAAGACTTAACCTTTGAATAGTTTCATTCCTGATCAAATGAAATGTTTTGTAAGTTTGCACTCTACATCGTACTTATTATAAAACCGAGACATACAATTTAACAGCGGAATGAGAAATACAAATTAGAGAATTGGTTATAATCAATAGAAAAATTATTGTATTGTATTTTCAAAATTTATAGAGTTCATTGAATAATTCCGATTTTCTATTTAGATAGATTTAATAATCATCTTTCAAATTAAACAACTCAATTTTTCTAGTACTTACCCAGAACTATTCATAGTATTAAGAACCTAAATCTACAACATAAGTGTTGTACTCGGCAAGTCTAGCGATCAAACCACCTATCGTAATTTATAAAAATAAACAAAAACTAAAGATACTAAGAGATAACATACAATGTCACTAATAAATTTTAAATTTCTGATACAATATATTACAAAAGTGAAAAATTATTATAGTCAACTAAATTAATTATCACAGATAGTAATACTGGTTTTATACATTGAAAAATTAAACACACAAACTATTGACAGTGAGTATAAACGCAGCAGATCTATTTGAATTACTATAGCTATCTAGATGTTTCCTGCTTCTATTACAAGCGATTGTCAATCATAATTGATCCCAAATATACCGTGTAGAATGGTTTAGTTGCCTCTTAAAATCAATATATTTGCTTCAAACCCTAACATAATTACATTACCAAAAAATAAACTGTAGAGAACCACATAAGGGATAATTCTAGAAAAGAGTCGAGATGATATTTCCAAAACCTTCTAGAAAAATTTGGATACTATTTTCAAAAAATAGAGAGATAGAGTTTCTAGGAAAGAATTCAAGAGAAGATTCAAGACTTTCGAAGACTAGACTTGAAAATAATAAGCTTAACTGAAAAGTAGTCTTGTTCATGGAAACAAATTCCTTCTTTATCTAGAACTACATCTATAAGAGAAAATGACAAATAGATGAAATTCACTCTAATATATGGTTTTAACTTCTATTGAAAAATAGGGGATAATAACGTAACTGGCTACGTATAAGGATATACACATCAATGATCAATAAATAGAATATTCACTAAGTAACAATAGTTTCGAATAGTTTGAACACTTATTGAATTATTTACACATTATAATAGTAAGGTAACTGAGTAGTTAGCTAGCATGCAAAGCACTCTGGCACACACGTTAGTAAACAATCACAATAAAAGCCCGCAACAACACTTGTAAGTTGATACTGCAAATAAATCATTCAATTCCAGCATCAGCTTAAAACACAATTTACAATTATTATTTTGAACAGTTAAGCGCTTCGTTCATTAGTGTTAATAATTTCAGAGTTGGAATGATGGAAAAATCAAGCACGAACACTCAGTGAAGTATCTGCCGTTATAAAACCGTTTTCAAAGGAGGGCGTGAGGATTTTATTGTGAGATAGAGATAGGGTTGGAATTGTGTGAAAACTGTATTTACCATGAAGGATAAGTAGTATGACTTGGAATCATATAAGAAAATTGTGTGAAAAAGTGAGTAGTGGTAATTTGATTAGAGGGAAAGATGATCTGAAATTAAATGTAAAATAGTTAGGTAGTCACTATTAGAGATCCAGAGATTACAGATTCGTCAACTATTGAGATTCACTTTATACCGGGAGAATTCAATTATCAGGATAGTTGAAATCGAAGAACTGCATCAGAACTGAATGTAGACAGAAGTGTTGATAATAATGATTGAAGAGTATTTTAATAGAAATTAATTTAAAAACCTTGTGTGTGCCCATTTTGTCTATAATTATTATCTAATCAATCCGTCCCATATCCAAAATCATGCACCATAGATGAATAGGATGAAAGCTTATTGAATATCAAACATCAATACATCTAGAGAAAGCTTAAATACGTCTATTTTAACGTAAAATCGGTGGTTAACCGAATATTAAACTATTCATTGAAGATCAAGTACTAAAAACACTTACAAACAGGAGAATTGAATAACTACACGAGTTTCATGTGTAGAAATAATTGTGAGGCGCTTGACACCTTTGGGTAGCCGTTGAAAGTACGACTATAAATTTTAATAAATATAAAAATGTTATTATAAAAGTAATAAAGCACGGCAGTAACAATTGACCAAATGCTTTCGTAACAGCTTCCACCAAAAATTACTTACTTCAAATAACTTTTTAAATTCCAACAATGTTCGCATGCAGGTTAAATACACAATAAGTAGCATATATTTTTTATAAGGGGTGGGATATATGAATATGGATAGCTGAAATTGAATTTCAAAATAATTAAATACATCAATTTGAATAGATCCATCCACAATGTAACTTGTTTTGGGATAATTATGCCTTTTGGAATTAGCATGATGTGGCATTTCACCCGAAATAGAAAATTAAAACCTGACCGATTGGGCGGGAGTGGGGGTAGTTGAGAGACAACCAACAAGAGACCTGATTCCCGAGAAGAGCATTACAGGTATAATTCTCACACAACAATAATTTGAATTTGATAATATTGATATCAACAATGAGTTTTGTGAGAATAGTCAATCAAAGCATTAACTTATAACAATATTATAGGTATTCTTGAATATACCTATATTATAGGTAACTTGAATATAGACGCAGGCTATCTGCAGACAACATCAGCTGGTGGAACATACGAGGGACAGACTACGAATGTAACGAAGAGGCAAGGTTTATGACATTCATAGCTAATATTATCGAATTGATTGTTGGTGAGAATTGACCTTAGAGTCCACATCCATTGACAGTTTGATACAGATCGTTCACAGCTGATCGTCCAACAATTGGATTGCAAGTTTACAGCTGTCTGGATTGCCGGCTTTTCCATCCACAGTTTTTGACAGTCCAGACTGACAGTGGATGTGGACCCTTAGCTAGAGACTGAATCATTAGCCCGTATTATCAATAGCAGTTAAAGAAAATGTTAGTTTTAATCGTCAGCTGATTCAAATGAAACTCATTACATCAAATGCGACCATATCTCGATTCCAACCCTCAGTTTGATTTAAACTGCTATTGATAATACAGGCCTGAGAATACAGTCTCAGTAACATCAGTTGGTTTAGGGCTGTATATCGAGCAACTCGGGATCGGGAGGTAGCAGGGTGACATTGGATATGGGCGGTTTGGGCACTATTTTGTTGGCTTTCATATAACCAACAAACTGTGTGGGTACCTCGGCCAAAACCTCCCTGGCCAGACGCAGCCTAGCCGTGCGCGGATCGCCGACCGAAATGAACTTGTTGAACGGCACGAACTGCACAATGTCGCGTGCCGCTCGCACGCCGCCCGCCGTCAGCGCCACTGTGTCCGCGTCCAGTGTTTCCATGGCGGTGAAATCCGCGTTGCCCACGCCCACTATGATCACCGATAGAGGCAGCACTGACGCGTTCACTATCGCCTGCAACCAAACGTTTATAAACATACTGGAATTCAAATCGAATAATATAAATTCAATTAAAATGAATGATATTAGAAATTATTGACAAATGCAGCACTTATGCGTACCACCAATGTATTGTCCAAGCTTATGAAACAGAAAATGTGATTGGCAAAATGTCGAATTTTCTTTAGTTCTCCTGTAATTCGTAATTTTTTTAATTATTTTTCATCATATCTTTTTATGAATATTTTTTTTTCTTTTGTTTATGATCCATCAACTGATATTTAGGTCGTCAAACTAATGAGGAGTAGAAAAGTTCCTAGATTCGCCCGAATTAGTGAATCTGAAATATGTATAAAAACATTAAACTTTAAAACTTAGGGCTATTTAATACTTAGGGCTTTGTGGAATAATAATTTTGAAGTTTTTTATAAAGGGTATTTGATTTTCATTTGATTTATCAAGTATAAAGACATATTTTTACTAGATGAAGGTGGTTTCTTGATTCACGACGAGCTAAGTATTCACTAGGATTCATCACCGACAATGCATTCAAATGTTTTTTACAGTAAGAAAACTGTTTAAATTACCTTACTGGAACAGAGGCCTTTCGTGCTGCTCGGGAACATTGTCAACAAAACTTTAAATCCAAATCCAAACAAACTTCAAATTCAATAAACCTTCCAATTACATACTGAACCACACCCAGTTTCTCATAACCTGGCACGCTTCCGGCCGCCCGTTCTTCAGTGTTCATGATATGTACGAAAGGCCTCCATTCCAGTAAGGTAATTCAAACAGTCAGTAACAAACAACTTACAAACTGAGTTACAAAATACAAGGTTACAAACTACAAAATAGAAATACTATATAATTTGAATGATAATAATTCAATAGAAAACAGATCGTTGGTTATGATAATCTGCAAAATGTCAATGAACGTACCTGGGTTGTCTGAGGCATATCAGTGATGACACCATCAGTGAGTATCAGCAGTATGAAGTAGCTGGAGCCATCTCTGTAAGTGGCTGCAAACTTGGCCACGTGATTGATAACCGGAGCGAAATTGGTTGGACCGTACAGTTGCACCTGACGAATACAGCTACGGTACGCATCTAGAACGCCTGTTCAACAATAATTTTCATTTGAAAACATAATATCCGAAGAACTTTCCTTATTGTATTTCATTGAGGAATGGATCAAAATCAAGGCCCTCGACTACAAAGACATATCACAGGCCTCCATATTATTCAAGGTCATTTGGAAAAGTGTTGAAATAGCCTACTAGGTGTAAAAAACTTTACCTTTGGAAAAAACTGGAATTTTGATATAACCTGGAAAATTCTGACTATATTTTTATTTTGAATGAAAAGACAAGATATTGACAAACCACAGATTTATTCATAAATGAATCTTGTGGATAACTACTACAATATCACCTTCACAACTAATCAACAAAAGTATAGCCTACTTTTACACTCAATAAGACTAAATATTACAAGTAAGTTATATAAAATTACTTACACTCATTTTATCGAAATTCAAAATTGTTTGTGATAAAATATTTTTGGAAGTGAGAAATTATAATACAGAGTGACACAAAAAAGGGAAATTTTCAAGTTACTCGTACGTGAATAAATGAAATGTAATCATTAGTTTTATTGCTGAAAATGTGAAGTAGAATAGTTGCCATTTATAGTTGTAACAAGAAAAATGCCAATTTTTGTAGATAATGTCCTTGAGATGACGACCATTCAAACGTATGTATAGATTTCTGAAAGCGAACAGTGAGATTTTGCACGGCAAGTTGAATCACTGCAATGCGAATTTCAGCGATTTCTTCATGAATCCTAGTTTTCAACTAAGTAATTATTTTTGAGCGTGAAGCGTAGGCTATGCTTTAATTTTCAAATGTCCCCACAAGAAAAAGTAAAACACAGTGCTTCGACATTCCATGCTTACATGGAAATCTCACTGTTTGCCTCCAGGAATGTATACGTTTGAATGGTCGTCATCTCAAAGACATTGTCCATGAATATTGGCATTTTTCTTGTTACAACTATAAATGGCAACTATTCTACTTCACATTTTCAGCAATACAACTCATGATTACATTTCCTTTATTCACGTACGTGTTACTTCAAAAGTTCCCGTTTTTTGTGTCACTCTGTATCAAGTGAAAGTGGACATTGTGATAGACATATAACCTACATCTTAAACCTTCACCCCTTCATCATCACTCATTCATCCTTTGCTTAAAATACTTAAAGAATTACAAGGATATTTTTATTTACCTAAATTTGGGAATATTAGTAAGATTTGGGCGACTTACATGAACAGTGTAGCCTACTAATCATTTTTTACTGGAATAAATTAATGAATAATCCTCAGAATGCCAGCGAAATTATTAAAATTCTTAACCAAGTATTAGCATGAGTTTTTAATCAAACTCAAAAAAGAATAACTATAATTCAATATTAACAATTATTGTGAATTGACAGTGAAATAGCTTTTTTGAATAAAGGTTTATAACTGTCACATCACGTTTTTCACTGTCAAATCAAAAAATTGACAATGACTGTTAATTAAAAATGTTATGATTCACCAACCTTGAACTCCGTTACAGTAGGGACTGTTCGGATCCATATTGACAAAGAACTCATGCGATACTTTGCCATCGGGAGGAAGCCTCGCACCGAATCCCAGCACAGGAAACAGTTTGTCGCTATCATAGTCCTGTATGATGGAGCCCACAGCTGTTATCGCCTGCTCATAGCAATTAGGCGGCAAGCCTCCGGGCGACACGTAATGCAGGGAATTCGGATCTTCCGGATTTCCATTTGAGCCTGCAATCACATAAAAATATTTCACATGTATTTTTTAACATTCCAAAATGCATTGAATCCTACCTATTTTGAGAGAGCAGGTAATAAGAGCTTCCAATTGGAAGAGCTACTTAAACAAAGTTTTGACAAACAACTAAGAACATTCCTTTTTTTAAAGTATGTTCGAGCAAAGAAGACTTCTTGAAAAGATGGGAAAATGACTTCAGCTCGGTCAATATTGGTTCAAAAAAATTAATTTGGTAACATATTTATAATTTTTGAACCAATATTGACCGAGCTAGAGTTATTTTCCCAGAATATCTTCTTTGCTCGACCAGACTATATCAAAGAATCCTTATCAACAATATTATCAAAATCATTTTTATTAAAAACCCTTATCATCAATCTTCAATCATCAACATGTTGTAGATGAATTTGGAAAAAATATCTGTCCTTCTCATTAATAATTCACCAAATTTCTGTTTTGATACTTGAATATTTCCTATTTTGAATAACATTAAACGGTCGAATATCATCCTGAAAATAGGTCACTTACGGTACCTATTAAAATTTATTGATTAATAACCTTGAAATAGTCATTCATCATTAAGTACACTTCAACACATTATGATTCAAATGCATAGCCTAATAATTTATTTATCCGCAAAAATTCCTCATTGAATATATTTTGGTACTCTTTATAAATACTGTACAATGGGGAATGATCGAAATAAAGTTGTTCTGGAAATAAAGTAGTAATACTCTAATTAAAGATAATTGGAGTAGTCGAATAAGATAACAAACCAGTGAAATCAATAGCAATAGAGCAATGCAGTTGAGTGCCTCCTTTGATGTAATCCAAAAAAGAGTAAACAGGTCTCAATTCGAAATGGTCCAGCGCTATTTCGCCAGAATGTATGTAGGTGCCCTTTTTCCTGACCTAGAATAAATATAGTATAAATCATTAGCTGAGTTTCAATATTTTAAAAGAGACAAGAGAAAATCTACTCTAAACCATGAAAATTATTTTTGCATTGACCTCAAAATGCAGTGTTTCAAACAGGAAAAATATAGATCAAAGCTCAAATTATATAAATAAATAATGAATAATTGAAAACTATTTTTAAATTATTGCTATCAGCATCCCAAGATTTGGATATGGTACCGGTACCTAGTTGATCCAAATATAGGTACCTACTCGTCTATTTAACTGACTATTTTTCAGGTCTTATATTTTGATAGCAGATATTGATATCTTGATTCTATTTCATCAATAAGTTATAACATGAATGAATAATTTTTTTTAAACAGTTTTATCACCAACAACGATTTGATGATAAAAGCCAAAATATAGAATAAGGATAACTCTAAACATTCTTTAGTCCACCAAACTAATTAAAAAAATATTTCTTTCTTCCTTTGTCTTCATCATACTTCAACTGTTGATTATATATTAAAAAATGCATTTCATTAACAATTTAACATTATTAACTTTTACTTTATCAATTACAATACTCACAGGTGGGTACTATCAATGAAGTAGAAGTTAATTACGTGAATATCTTTAAATAAATATTATCATGATCAAGTGGCAAACAAATTTCCAGGCAATAGATTATGAAGAAATTACATATAAACGTGGGATTTCCAAGTATTGATGTGATGTAACGATGAATAAATAAATGAGGTCTTTTTTAATGCAAAGACTTGAATCTATTCATGATATGCAAGGCAGCCCAAGGTATGATAGAAACTCTCAAGAAAAATCGATTATTTGAATTCAAAATTTCAAGATGGGAATGCCATAAGAATTATACATTTTTGAAATACGGTAACTGGAAAAATCTAGTCTGGTCGAGCAAAGAAGACATTCTGGGAAAATGACTCCAGCTCAGTCAATATTGGTTCAAAAATTATCAATTTGGTCTCAAATAGAGCATGATAATTTCTAAAATGATGATCGAACTTAGTCATTTTCCCATCTTGCCAGAATGTCCTATTTGCTCGACCAGACTTCAATTTGGACCCAAATTGTAGAGCAGAATAATTTCTAAAATATTGATCGAATTGGAGTAACTTTTCTATCTTGCCAGAATGTCTTAGGGCCGGTTTCTCCAAAAAAGTTAAACTGAATTTCGGATTAAACCATCAGCTGACTCAATTGAAACACATGTTAATAAAAGTGACCATATACTGGCAGCTGATAGTTTAAACTAAATTTCAGTTAAACGTATTTGGAGAAACCGGCCCTTATTTGCTCGACCAGACTATATTTTTAACCATGAGTTAGTTTTAATACTTCATAAAGATTCGCACTTGCTTGGACTCACCTGTTTTTCGGGATGAATGCAAGCATATCGATTATTTACCACTGGGCCTTGGCTGAGTGTTTTCAAATTGGTGTAAAATTCGCCAATCAAACTGTGCCTACCGCTCGCGTTCCAATCATAGCACACAAATTTCAAACTTCGTTCATAGTCTCCGTTGCAGAGTGTGCGCACGGGTACAGTTATGGGCTGCCATACTGGATTCAAAGACCATTTCTTCACCTGTTAACAAATTTTCTTTTAGCCAATACTTTTTTCAGGAACTACAACGATTTATTGCTCAATTATTTAGGATTACAAAACAGTAAACTCAATGATTACCTCTCTAGGTATTATGTGAGCATACAGTGATAAGAAATAATATGAAAATAAAAATTACAGTGTTGTTACTAACTGTAATACGTAATTTTATCACTGGAACACGTGATATACAAAGAATAATCTTTCATACAATTTTGAATAAATTACAGTAAATTCACAACAATTAGAAAAATAAATGGAGAAAAACATCTTCATCATTTAAAGGGCATTTCATATCTAATAGAGAATTACATTTCAAAAATAAGATAAAAAAACGGAATGTATAATAAAAATGATTGTTCTCTTAATAAATTCATGATAATATTAAAATAATATTGTTGTTGATTATATTATAATAATGTTGTTGATGATAATATTATAATAATATCATCGTTCTCCTTTCAACATAGGCAATCTGAATTAATCATAATCATTTATTGAATAAATTAAATTGGAGAGTAAGACAGGATTCCTCCAAAAACTCGTCAAATTTATAATAATAATCTAAGAGTAGGCTACAATTATCCTCAATTATTGATTTTCACTCACAAAACTAAAGAAATAAGAGAGACATTCCTTAGCAACATAATCGAAATCATTTGTTGATTAACAATACCGGTAATTATTTAATTTCCACGTTCTAGATATAACAAGTCTTTTTAGAATGATTCAGAACTGGTCAAATCTGAAAATGATTTTATTTGAATTTTGATTCTTCACTATGCAACTAGCCATAAAATACTTACGCATTCACTATTTAAAAAGCAGATACTTTTTACATAAGAATCCAGTGTAGTTATCTACAGTATTTAAAATGGGATACTTATTAGTTACAGAAATGAAATAACCGTTTCATAATATTAAAACTAACTTGATTTATTTCAAGCAGCAATAAATATTTTTGTAAACTATTATCATAGCGCTGAAACTCAACCAAACTCAAAAAACAAGCAGACCAAGAAGAAGAATAGTAGATGCGGACAGTGATTTCAAGAATAATGACAAGAAAAATAATTTGAGGATGGATTTCAATTAGTTTATCAAGATTAACGACGTTAAAATCAACTTATCTTCATCAATCGAATTGAAAAATATAATTACAATGAATAACTCTCAAATTATGTTTGTCAACAACCGCACCCAAGTAATTCAGTAATGGAAGGCTTAAAAATGCACCTGAAATAGAGTGAATTGTTCTAGAATACAGCAGTTTCTTCATTACTCAAACTGCCACAAAATACTGTGAAAAATTAATATATTTTAAACCAAATTCATTCAACACTACTATAATAATGACTCTGTACATTTGATCATGTTCGCCCAAAGATGGAAGCTCCTGAAAGTTGAATTATTAACAATCAAACCAAATATTAGTTAAGTTACTCATAATTGGTAAGAATCTTGTATAGTTTCAAATTGAATGGGTTTCATTGTAATATGAACAGTTCTTCAGTTATATTCAGTTGAGGAAAACATATTCATCATCACCATGAACCCATTTTTCTGATTTCTTAAAATTTTCAACATTAGCAACTTTTGGGAAAAAATGATAGAATTGATAATTATAAATCATTGAGTGAGTTACTATAATCATTGAATTACTTCCTTCGAGGAATTATATCATATGCTAATAAGTGACTAGTAGATATCTATTTATTTAGTGGCCTAGTTCAATGATTATAGTTAAGTGTAAGAGAGGACCTGTGAGTCCTAACTTCGCCTTACTGTAATGAAAGACAATAAATAAATTATACCGTAGTCAGTGTGTTGTGTAATGGGAAGGCATATTCAAATTGTGTATTGTGTAAATTATCGAGAAGCATCTGATACATTTACAACTCCAGTGCATGCTTATACCGCACCAGTGCTTTCAAAATACCAATCCTGAAATAGAAAGATGTACCTTAAAAAAATAATGACAGCTGTTTCGAGTCCATGAAACACAGTACTGTCTCAAAGTACCTTACCTTCAGGAACGACTATTTCAAAACTGAAAATAGAGATTTTAGACATTGAAACAAGTATTGAATTTATTAATAAATCTATAAAGAGATATATAAAAAAATTACGTCTAGTTGCATGAAAATTCAATTGAATTCAAGCACTGGAAAATGATTTCTAACAGAACAATAAATCGAAAAGCTAGTAAAGAATATCTGACATCAATACACTGGTCTCATTCTACAATGGTTGTTTTCAAATAGATTTTAGTACTACTGGCCGTAACACTTCCATCTCAAAAAGTAGAAACTTTCTAACAAATAGACAATAATTATCAATAATAGCGTTACTATGACAAAGCCGAAATTAAAATGTTTCTAGAATAATGTATATCAGAACCATTGGTTTGTATAAGATTCGAATGAATAATGTTGTAGACAGAACAACATCATAAAATATTCAAAATTGATTGTATTTTAGGTTGCCTTGAAAAGTAACGAATAATAATTGTAAGGGCTGACAAGAAAACAATTCAATGAAGGATAGTCCAATGATAATTATTATGACCTAAAATTAGAAATTTAAACACAAATAATATCAGAAATAGAACATTTTTTTCAATAATTATTTTTCTGATCGCACAATGCATTAAATGAATGGATAGCCAATACTGATAATCATTAATACGATCACGAGTCAAGATTTTTCTTATCAAGTTTTATAATCAGATAAGAATGATAAGGATAAATTTAAAATGTACTTACTTCAGTTTTCAACACGAGAGTGTAGTCGCCACTCTCCATAGCTTTATGTATTTCTAAGAATGGATCTGACTTTCCAAAAAAGTCTTTCCTGTCAAGTTTATGTCCGCTGAACTTGAAAATGACCTCATCTTTTAGAGCAGCCAATTCTTCAGCTGTTATGAACAGGAAGCCTAAATGCTCGGCTCCCTTGCCAGATCTGTTACATAGAGGCAATTTCACCTGAAAAATTTACAAAAAATAAGCATCACTGGAATAATATGGTAAGAATTTTTTCACATTAAGATTATTGGACCGATATGATAATTATGATAAAATTTTATATTTTCCAAAGGGATGAGCAGATTTGAAAATGGAAAAATTAATATCTGGATTAATTATTATGATTGAAGTTGTATTTCACTACAATAAGAATATTTTATAGTGATTGATCTCAAGGGAAGCTGTTATACTCGTACTCAAAATAGACGTACACCTAATACCCTCGTTTTAAGGGTGAAAACGTGAGACCTCCTTAGTTAAATATTATTTATGAGAAAATATCTTTTTCCAGTGTAACAAAACCCATATAATGCTGTTAGCTATCCTGATCAATCATCATGTAATGTTCTATCTTCCTTATCCACTCTCAAGCCAAAGAAAAACTCGAATAGCAGACTGAAAAGATGGATTCACAAAAAATGAAAGATTATCTCTATTTATTCATCTTTGTAAATCCAACAGATTGTAGAATTTAAGCAGCATGCATTCAACTGAGATGAAACACAAACCTTGCAAATGAATAATTATCAATTTCTGAAGGGATCCAAGGGAAATCATAGAACGAACAGGAATTTCAAATATGTGAAACGGCAAGTAAAACGACATAAGAATCAATCACTACCTATCAATCATATAGGCTACATAGGTGAGTTGTGACATTGTGAGTCCATATGTAGTCTGGGTTCGAGTCCCAGTAGGCATGGCTGTTTTGCAACTACCCTCGCACTCAATTTTCATTACTCACGGTCAAGTTCAAGTGCTAATGTAGGCATCATCCGCAATAAAATAGATGAATATTTTCAGTATCATTAAAAATATTCAGAATGGTGCAAGTAGGAATTGAGACTTCTGTATCCGACTCTCCTCGTTTATTTATAAAATATTACTACATTATCTCTAAAATTTTTATTGCTGTTACTACTACTACTATCTCTACTATTGATACTTGATGTCTGGGTCGTTGACTGGGGTGCCAGATAGACCGCGTCGTACTATCACTATCACTAAAATTTAAATAATATTAGTTAGTAAATCAACTAACCTTTCCGCTGCCGACGATTTGCCCAAGACTGCAAGAAACAGCACCTAGAAAGTCGTGTTCCTCAAGATTCGGACTGTCAGAGTCCACATCATAAATATCAAAACGGAGAGGTTGCTGCTCTTCAAATCTATAAGGCAAAAGAATTTTCGCTGCAAAGTCTGGGTCATGCGAATTCGATATCACTTCAGTTCTGTGATACTCAACCCATTTAGACTCTCCAAAGGGACGTATATACGTGACACACATTGGATCTGATTTTGATAGGACATCCTTTCCTTGCAATGATCTGTAAAACAAAACGTCTCATTGGACACACTAACAATTGGACGGACTTAGTTATACCTCTTTTACCTGCTATTTAATAGTTTTAGTTTATATCTAGTAAATAGATCTCGGCTATACCGGTATGCTTCTTCTTATTCTTTAATTAATTGCTGTAAGGGAATATTTAGGCTGATTTTGAAAACAAAAAATGACTGTACAATTTCTCAAATAAACCATTGTTCTATTATAGTAATAAATAAAATTCTTTAGTAAATATCAACTCACCTGCAGGATAAGGACAACTCAACTTCAGTAGTAGGTTGAGCAGCTGAACCAGGTGTAAATGAAGTCATTTTTGCTTGTAAGTCACAATTATTAAACGTCCAACGAAGAAAATTTCCAGAAACACTCACCGCATTTCTCCGATTGTTCAGATATCGTGTAATGATCTATATACCCTGCAAAAAAATAGTTTCATCAAGATCTTCTTATAACTAGCCTAAGGTACCTAAGTTAGATATTTTGTCTTTGTATTATAAAAATAATACAAGACAAACAGTATTATAAAAATAAATGCATTATAAAAATAATGCATTATGATTTATGAGATTCTGATAGCAATCGCAATCTCATTGAACAGCATTAGTAAATGATTAATTGTATGGTTGATAATTATGAAACCAAAATTGAAAATGTATGAAATTGAAACTTATAAGAAAAAGGTTATCTGGGAGTAGGGGAGAACTGTTTATGTCAACCCCAATAAGTAGCCTGCTTACTTGGTACAGAACGATCGTGCACATTGGCTATAATAGAGTAACCTGCTAGTTAATTGCAAATAAATAAGGTGATGAAGAATTATTGAACACTATACTTGACTAAAAACCAACAGACCTAATAAGTTTTCCTTACGAACACTAGCCTAATGTTTATTTTATAAACGAGCTAGCTCTACTCTTGCTTTACTACTGAATTTCCGTCTGCACACTGCGCCCAATTTGTCAAATCTAGGACAGCTGATGATCACCTGTTGAATTGTTAAATATTTTATTGTCATATTATGTAGCATGAAAATCATAATTGAACATAACTTGTATATTCAAAAATAAAATTCACTAAAATTTACAAGTAATTTCGATGGAACACCCTGGAGTAAGCAAATGATTATTTTATTTCAAGTACTTTTCATCGAATTTTCAGTTTGTGTAGTGGCGCACCTGCTGTGAAAAAGGAAAGACAACAAAAAAGTTGAATCCGTGACGTGAATCTTGAGGTTAGATATATAATAAATTAAAATATTTATTTCTCTTTTTCAACATATTCATTTCTTCGGTTTATCAGCTTAATTTTGGTAATTTATTAATACATTATAACATCATTAATAATTCTCATAGTAGGTAGACCTAATGTTAATTTTAGAAACAAGTATAACACTTGCTTTATGGTAGCTCATAAATTACGTTGTTCAACTTCTAATTTTATAACTGACGTTACTGAGCCACCATATAAGGCTCAAATTTTACAATCATACCTATTAAACTTCTCAATTAAAGTACATTAAGCCTGGTGATGAAGCTATCTTTGCAACCGGTGCTGTGTCAAATCCTATTGACAGTATTGGGTGTTGCAAATTTGCCGTAGTAATTTGATTCTGTTGCAAACTAATGTTGTGTAATGTTTCTTCCGACTAATTATTAATCCCCCTCCGTCCCCGTAATCTGCTAGAAGTTAATCGCTCTACGTAAGTTACGTCTTTTGCAGGAGAAGATAAGCCGTCGGTACCAACCGCTTATCAAGAATGTATAATTATTATGTTACTTAATTTTGCAGCACAGTTGACGTAATCTCGCAGTCTCATTGCCGTGGTCGTCATTTGACTTACTTTTAATTTGACAAGGTTTTAAAGCTGTTCAAGTTAAGGCCGTGACTAGTCAAGCTGCCCTTTCAATTGTTGAATTTACCTATTCGGCTATTAGTGGAGAAAGAGATAATTCTGGTCTCATTTGATTTAATATGGGAACCAGACTATCAGAAACCTTCCCAGAGCTCTTTTATATGTAGTAGTAAAACCTATACAGTATAACATTATCCTACATGAGGAAATATTAACGTAAGTCTCATCTATTTTGTTTTCCATCACGAACTGCTGGTAAATATTTCACTCTGAACATGACAATGCAGTCATAAATTTGAATATTAGTGTTGAAAATGTGAAATGAAATATACAGTGTTGAAAATGGAGTAGAATCCGAAAGCGCTCCACGTGTGAGTAGTAGTTTATATTTAAACTAATATTCAAATTTATTACTGCATTGTCGTGTAAAATAGTTCAGAGTGAAATTAACATAAGCATGATAATTCCCCTATAATTCTCACGTAGGGCTACTATATATCTTCTGAAATGTGGGGTAATCAGATTAAGGGTGACATTCAAATATAACATTTTATCTCAAAAAATACATTAAATCCATTTTTTGCTGTAACTTACTTATGACGTCTAAATCGTAGCCTACTAGCCGCTGTGTACTTTTCCCTCTAACTTCGCAAGTCGCAAGCTCAATTCAGTTGAAATTATCACGTCAGCCCGCTGCTCTATAATCTGATTCCATTTACGCATGAAAAAATGGCACCCACCACTACTTGGCTGTATAATTTATTATTAAGTTTTATTTCATTTATTTATCAGACTACAAATATACAATATAAGGAAAAACAGGCAATCTCACAAAACTTTTCAATTTTGTCACATAAATTAGGACTAATATTAAAAAAGTCCAAATTTTCATTTTAAGTTATGTATAAATTTTTATTCCACCCAAAGGTTTTCTCGCCAAGAAAAGATTCTGCTTCTTTTGTTAAAAAAGTTTTAATTTGTGATCTAGATGTAATATTAGAAAATTTAGTAAAAATCAGGTTTTTAAGTTTCTTAGAAGGTTCGTTGGAGGTAAATTACAAGTCGTTTTCTTGCTTACTCAATCAAGATATTCCTTCATAACTTATTTAGCCTGTCTGGTTTCTGAAAATGATTCTTCTGTAGAAAGATGAATTATTCCCCCTACACCAAATTTCAGGTTATTAATAATTATGTTTTTTTCCACAGATATCGACTACATGATAGCAAACCCTCAAAAATGTCAAATGAAGAGGAAGTTGAATTGATGATGACTGATGACAACAAATCTCCCAATAGTCAAAATTCTAATCGAAGGGATCCAGCCCCTTCTCAGCTGAACTCTTCAAGAAGGCGACAGGTATGAAGATAGCAATAGACATAACTGATTCAATGCTCATCTAATCAATAGAATTTTGTGTTTGCCATCAATTAGAGGCTTCATCAAA
This sequence comes from Sogatella furcifera, assembly GCA_017141385.1. NCBI lineage: Eukaryota > Metazoa > Arthropoda > Insecta > Hemiptera > Delphacidae > Sogatella > Sogatella furcifera. Next base: position 42,626,797 of record CM029550.1, read on the forward strand.
GCCAAAGTGGACAGAATCGTATTTCACTCTGGTGTGCTTTCGGGATGTCTGTTTCAGCTAACGCATTAAATCAAATTGAATTTCCCGATTTTCTATCATAACTTCAAAGAGGTCACTTTATGTTGTTTAGCTACTGATTAAGTGCTACCTACAAAATAATGAGTGGATATGAATGGAAATTGAAAAATTATTCTTGTTGTGTACACATTACAGAACACTTGCTAATAATGTGACATTATCAAGAATTGTGATTCACCAAAATCGTTTGTTATCCAAACATTCTCACTTGAAAAAAATTAAGATTGTCCAGCTTTTCTGTCCAGCAATCGAGTCATATAAGTTAAAAGTTATTATTTCATCATGTTCAGCTTCTACTGAAAATAATCACTGCTTCTCTTATCATTTCTTTTTTCAGTTGTTCAATGGTTAATAAAGTGACCTACTAATGCTAAAGAATGATAAGTCCTAAATAAAGTTTCACGTGTTTTGAATAAGTTGTGATGAGTTTTTTTAATGAATGTCATTGAAACTTGTCTCAGAGACAAACCATCAACTTACAGTTCACTTTTTAAACTATAACATGAACTAAAAACTCATCCAACGACGACTAAAGCAGGTCTGAAAGCATCAAACATTTGAAACTGTATGCACACACTATCACCAGTTGATTTTGAAGTTGTGATTTTATTCGATATCTGTTGTATATACACTCTTATCTATTATGAATTCTATTCAAGAATGTAATTCGGTCAAAGGCTTGGACTAGACGAGGAGCAATATCACAGTAATAATAATAGCATAGTAATCACAATAATATCAAATTGAAGTGTGGCCGATTTTTTAATTAAAATATCTCACATTAAAATGAGCTGCAATTAATGTATGGCTTTGGAAGGTGATCAGATGCGCTGAAGTATCTATGATTGAAGCTTGTTAATTTATTTTCGGCTTCAGAATTTCAAGTGAAAAGTTATAATTTCGAGTCATTTTATATATTTGTGGTGCTGTTTTGGATTCCATAAAACGTAATGAATTTTAAATTTATTAATTATAGTTTTCTATTTTTGAGAGAGGAAATTTGTGAGTAATGGAAGTGAAAATTGTGGACATACAACAAAGTTTAGAATATTTTTATTAAATTTTGGAAATAGGTCGTTTTGGACGTTTTTCTGTGTTTTATCCATAATTTATTGCGTTTTCTCAAATAAATAAATGTGGTTTCTCTCATTGCATTCCTTTGAGCCCACTTTGATGCGACATTTCGCTGCAAAATTCTGCGACAGTCTACACCTTGTTTGGCCCAAGCCTAAAATTCAATTAAGTTTTTATTTGGAAGTCTTATATTATAGTATAAAGTGGAAAAGTGAACAATTTACTGCTCGTATGGTTCTAGCTCTAGCCTAAAATCACCCGTGCAAATTTGCTGTGTATTATTTAATTGATGCAATGCTGTGCTGATGGTCACTTATTTTTATTTTTCAGTTGCTGAATCCTAATTCGAATATGACAAAGTCGTTTCCAGAAGCCTCCAGTAGCAGGGTGAATGTGGTTCACAACAAATTGAACTCTACTGAAGATAGAAAGAACGTGACAACCAAGTCCAACATGGACATCTCTTTGAGTAGTCCAGAGGAGTGCACAGACAACCGTACTTTGAACAATCAGCCTTTGAATAAATTCAAGACCTATCGGAAGTGTAATAATGTTGATGATGCTATGGATACTATCGATGATGATGATGATGATGAGGATGAGACCAAGGTTATGAATAAGTTTGAGGATTCAGATGATGATAATAATGTCGAAGTCGATGATGGAATGTTCAGAGTAGCCGGATTCATTGACGACAAGAGTGAAGAACTGGAAGTTGATGTCAACATTTTAAGAACGATTTGTAAGAATAATCGTCAGAAAAGACCATTTGTGGATCTCTATACAATACCGAGCCAGACACATGATACGAAAGATATTACTATGCTGTTGTTGGAGTCTTACAACAATTGGTGGAGAGGCTACAAAGCGAAGAACACATTCGAACCACCGCAACAGCAGAAGCCTACTGTTGAACCTGCATCTGCATCGCCAAAGCAAACTTTTGCTAATAGAATGAAGGGTAATAATGCGGTGAAATCTCCTCAACAAAATGAAATAGTTCAATTAATCGACGTCAATAGCAGTTCTCCCTTGGGAGAGAATAGAGGAGATGGTGAAGAAGTTCTGAACAATAGTACAGCGAACATTCGATCTCCTGTGTCTGAAAAGGAGGAATTGTTCTTCAATAAGGCGCAAGATTTTCCAGACCTGTACAGTAGAACGACTGCAATTGCTAAAGAGCTACGATCGCCGACTGCTAGCTCTTACAACAACAGATCGCGAACAAACCAAACATCAGCGGCGACATCCAGATCTTCCAATATTGAACTTGAAATAGCCACCGACGAAAGGTGGGATCCGAACTCAGGCTCGTGGACCAACACCAATCGCAAGGGAAAGCAGAGACAGGCCAACAACGATCTCAACAAACCCAATAATGATCAATCGAAAGCTGACGAGAAAGTGCAGTGTCCGATTTGCCAGCTTAGTTTCTCGGTGAACAAAGTGGAAGATCATGCTGCTCAATGCTTCCAGTTCCCAATGGAGACAAGGTCAGTTCATTCAGTGTTCTCTATTCAATAAATAAATAAATAAATAATTTTATTAATGGAGACAACCATTACTTGAATGCTTGTATATTCAATAAAATTAATTCGTTCGATGACTATTCATTGGAATACGCAAGGTTTGAATTTGAACCAGAATACAGAAATTAATATACAAATGTGTGAAATCAAAATTCAACTTGCAAGTTAAATTATACAATTTCTTTCGTGAAACTTAATAAGGAAGTAGCTTGAAAAATTCGACATGAGTTCAAAATTTCGAAAATATTGTTTGGATTCGTCAGATTGTAAATCAGACATAAGAGTTCTTATTTTACTTTCTTTATCGTGCTTTCTTTGTTGTTTCTTTGTGAAACAAGCACTTCGTTGAGCAAGTTTTTGACTCATGTGATTGTTTAAAATCTTTCATACATTTTAATATATCTGTTGACAAAGCCTACTGCAATAATGTACAGTATTTGTTTAAATTAATGGCTAATAAAGAATTCTTATTCAACTGATGTATTAGAAATGTACATTTCTTATTCCCTCTGGGGATAATTTTGATCTCTGCCATTTAAGAACAAATCTTCCCAAAAAATAATTTTTGTGCTTCATCTTTCAACAAATTTGCTTGCACTTTAAGAAATACAATTTATGCTTTGTTCGCATATACAATATATATAATACAAAACACTTGAAAAAATCAATGTTTTGTTTTAACGTCAGAATGGATTTCTGCATACTTCTATTATAGTTAAACAACAGAAAATTATTCAAAAGATCATTTTAGATAAAAATACCTATTCTATAGGTCTTAATTTACGTCATATTTAGAAGAAAGAGCAGAACCTTCCAGGACAAAAAATCTGAGAATGGTCTCTCGCAAAAAATAACAGAGAAGTCCTTTGACAAGTCCAAGGACAATTTCAAGTTTGACAATTCAACAAGTCCTTCTGTTAGCCCTTTGTTATCAGCTTATCAAGGCAGTTGAAATTCATAATTTAAACATGAGCCAAATTCAGTCAAAATTGAGAAAATAAATCCCCAGCTGTTAGTTGACTTTATCACCTTGTATAGCTAACGCCAATAAATCAGGCGGTCTGGTCTGTTCCTTTTGCGCTCCAACAGCTGAAGTTGGCAATTAAAGTTGCCGTTTAGCTATGCCTAGATGATGTTTTTGAAATGAAGTTTTTGATACAATAGGTGCTTTACATCAGCTGATAGAGTTGAACACATGAAAATAGTCCAGTGAGACTTGATGCAATATTGAAAATTCAGCTGATTATAAATAAAATTATTTTATATTTTCATAATAAGTTACACCTGATGAAGTGGCAACGTCTATGGGTGCGGTGGTGAGGGGGGGACTCAGGTGATCCAGTTTTCATTGGACTATTTTCATGCATTTTACTATAGTAGGTCACGTCAGCTAGGAAAACGCCCAACGTTTTGGCGACAGCTATACTTATATGTTATATATATATATATATCATACCATTTATTCATAATACACAATCATAGTAATGATAGGGATAAAAACAGGCATAGCCATCACTATTCCGATCCTAGTTTTGCTCAAAATGATGGTCCAAACAAGGTTATATTTCTTCTGTCATGTATTTGAAAACTCAGATTTCGATATAGTCACAAAGAATTGAGAATTTAGAATGTTGTGTCGAATGTTTAGCTTGTACCGAGTAGAAGTATGTTTTTTAGATTAAAAAGCCTTAATTTTTTAATGTTTATTCTACAGATCTAATAATCAGGACACCAACAAGTCATTGAACATTAGTAGGGATGCACCTGAACAAGCAGCCTTGAACAACAGTGTGGACCTGACTGAATCTGATGACGAGGAATGGGAGCAGGTCCGAACCAAGGCTAACAAACGCAAAGGTAAACATTTTTCATTCATTAGCCCTAGGGCTCTATAAATACCTGGTACGCGCAGTCACTGCTATATTGGGTCCCAGTAGAAGGAGCCAAATTCAAATCATACTAGTAAGCTAAGTTATATTACTGAGTGAGCTGTATCTTTCAACTCTTTGCCTCAATTCTATTGGTTCACAACAGATGCTATGACTCGAAATGGCGGCGACTGAGTGTACCCAGTCTTTATAGTTCCTTAATTAGGCCGGTATTACTCGATAATAGTTGTATGATCATATCTGATCACATGGAAAGAGATGAAAATATGATTTCGTATTTTCATCTCTTTCCATATGATCAGATATGATCATGGAACTATTATCGTGTAATACCGGCCTAAAACTGGAATTCCTTTCCAAAAACGACCGATGTGTGTGTGAAATGTCACCGATAATTTACAATATTTTTTTCTTAGGGCTTCTTCTTATCAATGTTTTCTATTTAAAATATAAATCTCCGTACCATTTTTTAAAGGATTTTTATTTTATCATGACATGTTTCAGCGCATAAGAGTCATTTTCAAATGATAATTTTGTCCAAGTCTAGTCAGTGATGTTTTGGAATTAATTTAGATTTTTGCAAAACGAAGTTCACAAAGCATCTACGCCTACAGGTCATCTATAACCTTGTTTACCACAAAAGATTTGTGAAGCGACGTGATAATTTTCGGGAGGGTTGGATTGTTTTGGCTAAACAATAAAAAAATGTTTTTGGCTAAAGACTAGATTAACATTTTTAGATTACAATTCTTTTCCTTTTTGATAAAATTCTTCAACGGAACATCCTTGTTCTGATTTCAGTCTATTCACAAATTAATAGAGATGAGCATACTCTGAATTCAAAAGTTCATAAATTTAAGAGTCTAACGTTGGCTCTATAATTTATAGGTTTAAAACTAAGAGTTTCGTATTCGTTCTAGACAATTGTTTTTGAAACCAACTAGGCATTAGACGAATAATACCAAAATCTTATAATTCAATCGTACTTTATTCTATTCATCTAGACGAACGTAAATTTTGAAAATATACGCTAGGGGGATAGATTTAGCTTTCTAATTCTTGAGGCCAGGTGCTATAATGTTTTATCTTTAACATTGCGTCACTTTCATAATTTTTATTACTTTTCTATGCGTCTTCATTTGTGAGCTTCATATCCTCTCTTGATGCTCATTATCGAGGAAAGGAAGCATTCTGGCTAGATAGGAAAATGACAATTTAGAAATTTGAACTCAAATAGTAGAGAACATTGTGATCTACAATTTTTGACCAAATTTATAATTTTCGAACCAATATCGACCGAAACGGAGTCATTTTCCCAATCTTGTCAGAATTTCTTCTTTGCTCGACCAGACATGGTGCAATCAATGGATCCCTCCACACTGTAACTGGAACACACTCCTATTTTATGAAGCAGGCCCCGAACCAGAAATACCACTTAAAAGTGATAGTGATCTTATTTCCTAATTAGTGCTTTGATAAAGTCACTTCTATAGTTATTTTTATTCAATTAATTTTTATAAAACATGCTAAATGAACATACACATTCTTTCACATATTATACATTATTTATACATATTCATACACACACTCATACCCATTTATTCCCAGATTGTTTTTTCTTAAAGTGTAAAAAAATCTAGCAGTACCTTACAGAAATTGGGACGTAAACTGAAAATTTTGACCATATTTCAATCCAAATTGTGTAAGGACTTTCTTCTTCCCCTATGTATGTTTTTCATTGAAAGAAATTAACATGTCCTGTTCAAGAATTATTGTATTAAATCCATGGTGTTCTATATTTGCTCAGCGAACTTATCACATAGCGATATTTGCTCAGTGATATTTCATCAAGCCTGCTTGAATTATCAGGGAATCTTGGATGTTGAAAATGTTTTTAATCCTTGGTTAAACATGAATTTATAGTGTATAAACTAGTAAAAAAGTCATGAACTATGTATTTAATCTTCTTTAACACGTTCATTTCATTCCATTCTAAAACCTAAACTCCTCTGTTATTGTTTTTTATATTCAGGATGCAGTGACGAAGATGATCTCAATGGAACTGATAATGTGAAACGGGCTTGTCGTAAAATACAATAACCTCGTAAAAGTTACCTCGCAAAAAAGACTGTGATTGTAGATTATAAAACGTTGTTGGGCTCATTCATCGATCAGTTGAAGCATTTAAATTCAATTAGAGTGAAAAGACTGTACAAGTTCAAACAGCAAAACATCACTCCAAATTTTTGAACTGAAATTTTTGGTCGTTTTTAGAACAAGAGGAATTTTCCTGTCTGTTATTTATATAGTTCAGTGAATAACAATTATATTTTTGTATGATTGCAATCAAATTGGGAAGTTATAATTAAATTGTTGTGAAATTATTGTGTCTTCTTTGCAGTTTCACTTGTCTGAGAAAATCAAATTTCATATTGAAAGTTTTTATGAGGATTAGAGGGAGGAAAACTGTTGAAGGCATGTTTTCCTTGATGCGAAACGGTTCGACGGTCGGCCGCAGTCGAACAGCTGTAGCCAATGACGGCTATTGTTGTTTAAGCTCAAAGACAAAAACTGTGATTGGAAAAGCAGCTGTTCGACTGCGGCCAACCGTCATAAAGGAAAACGGACCGTTTCGCATAAAGGTAAACGTACCTCAAGGATTAAGCACCAGCATAGGCCATGTTTAAGGCATTTCTTGCAGATTATGCAGAATTATGGGTCCATTTCATCAGTTATCTCACCTAAACCTCAATAAAAGTATAGCCTAGATCCTTCTCGATTGGCTTTTCCCTTAAAATGGCTAATATCTCAATCTTCAAATGATATAAAACGGCAATATCTATTGGGTGGCCATTACTGGTTTATTCATGGTTTCTTGCTCTAGTGGTGGCCTGTATGCCTCCACGCCAAAATATCAGCTGTGTTTGGTTGAATACCTTCTGAAAAGCATCTATATATTCTAGAAAATTATTACAAAAACCAGAAATAGAGAAATTTACAAACTTTATAGTCATAAAACAATATTGTATACTTATTTTATTACTTAAACGGTCAATAGAAAACTGAATGTCTTTTGAAACGGTCGAGTAAAATATTAATAAGACTGAATTTCTCATGAAATTCTCCCTTTCTCTACAAGTTCCTACTTCGACTATCATCCGCTAGACATAATGATCTGAGCCTCAAGCAGGTTTAGAACCCATTTAAGGCATCAAATCCTTATTTATAATGAGAAGTCTTTCAAGTGGCCACTGCTGGTGCTTTTCCGATATTGAAGCCTGTGAGTTGAACACAATAACTACCGCAGATCTATGAAAACATGTAATACAATGTTCATAGTTATTGTAGACGGTGAAGATTTTTTCAAGAAGGGATCTACTATTATTTTCTTATCCATAAGAAATCGGGCCAAGCTTTGTGATATTTAAATAGAAATTACTGAAGGAGTGAAGGGATTTTAATTCTTATTGGCGAATGAAGTCGATAATGCAAATTATTATTTTCAATGTTTCATTGAATTGTGTTTCACATTGTAAATATTGTATCTTTTCAAAATAAGAAAATTCGTCGAAACTGGACCAATAGTTGGTTATTTGTTATTTATTGTCCATTTACTAAACTTTCTCTGCTAAAGTTATTGTTTTATACTAAAAATAATTGTTGGTAATTATACTGAACGTTATTAATGTTTCAACTAGAATGATATGAGTCAAAATTATCCTACTATTAAGGTCAATATCCCATTATAATATATAATACTTCTGTAATAATTAGCAAGCGGCCATATAATTGATTTCTTCGGTGATCGGGCTAATCTCTGTCTTGAGCAGTCCTGCTTATGAATTAAAATTCAAAGCGATCTCATGTTGCATTATTCAACTACAATTCTCAGGGTATTCTCAAGTACTGAATAAGTCAACTAGAAATATACCTTTTGGTTAATTCTGTATTTCTTTTATTTTTCAGGAAATTGAATATCATAAATAGATGGAATTGTACTTGGCAAGTTAAATCCTCCATAAGTTATTTTATAAAAAATATTGTTTATTGTTTAAAAATAAAGAGCTTTTATGTCTAACAGTATTTTCTAATATAATAGTTTCAAGCCTGCTTTCAAATATCTTATATTTTAGTATATTTTCTGTAGATGTCAATCTCATGGGCAATTCTTATTGATACTCGCGGGATTGTGGTGTAAATCCAACATTACTTACTTACTCTGAAGTAAAATCAAGTATTTTCTTCTGTCAATTAGCCTACTTAGTTTCTTATAGCTTATCAATCCTTGTTGGTGGAATGTCAAAAAAGCGTAATAAATTATTGTTTAAAGCAGATGTATATCAAATTGAGTTCTATTGAAGCTTTGTCGAGATAGCGTAAAAAATAGCTTGTTAAAATTCAGCAGGCACTTCAAGAATCAACTTTTTCAGACTTTAAGGGTTCACTGAAGTCCAATGGTTTACTCTTGGACTGTGAGTTCGAACTGTCAGTGAAATCTATACAAACTGTCACTTTGGCTCCCATCCAGTGACAGGAGGGGAAACCGGCAGTCCAAAACAGCTGTAAACCGGCAGGCCGATCGTTGGATTGTGGACTGTGAACTGTCAGTAGATAGTGCCCTAACAGTCTGAAAAAAGTTTACTTCTTTATTAGATTGTGTTATAAGGTTTCTTCACAACTTTCATTTTACCACTTTAGATTTACCAATCTGTAACAATACCAATCTTGGAATAATATTTTCACGGACCATACAATAAAAGTTGACATTGTAATTTATAATTGACTTACTCTTGTCTATTGAGACACTTTTTTAATGGAAACTGTTGTTTGATATATTATTATTTTCAAATGAAATAAATATATTTATTCTGTATGTGTAAAATGACTAGTTTTCACTTTTCCTGCCTATTTCATTAGTCATGTTCTTCAGTCTGAACTTTTATTCTTTATTGATTACGTCGTGTGTGATGTTCGCTAATTTCTCTCCAACTCATGAATATAGTATATGATATTATTGACTCAGCTAAGATACTATCTAATACCTACTAAGATATAATTTATTGAATTAATCAACTCATTCAAATAGTAACATCAAGAGATTCATAACTTTTTAACAAATTTCCCAGCGTTTGTTTCGATCCTGTTTCTTGATGATAACGATTCATTTATTTATTAGAGATATTGCAATGACATTTATAGGTGTAAACTATGATAGAAAAATAATATAATTACGTAAACAGAAAAATCTGTCTCTTATATTTTCCCTTTACTTTCATTCAGAAACTTGTACATAATGGAAAAGTCGCGGTCTGCATACTGAGCCTTGCAAATTTCTTTATAGATCTCGTATACCTTGCTTCCCAACGGAACACTGCTACAAGTTCTTTCGGCCAATTCAATTGCGAGGCCCAGATCTTTAGCTAGGAGTTTTGAAGCAAAGCCGCCCTGAAAATAAAAATATTTCAATTAGTGAAAGGTGTGTAAGAAATATAATCAATCACTTGTTATCGTCCTAGGAAATGAGATGTTCAACCCATCAGTTTTCTCCAATAATATTTTATGATAAATTTATGAGTAACAAAAAATAGAATGAGAGATCTTTTCGTTTAACCTTATTGAAATAATATAATTTTAAGTCAACTAATTCATTAGGATACACTGCAAAAAATTGTATACAATTTATGTTTACAAGAAAGAATGAATGCGTTGACTAGGTACCTACTTCAAGCTAATTGAGTAAAAATTGAAAATTTTTGACAAAATTATTATCACAATACACATGGATTCATGAAACATTCAGGAATTCATTCAAATAGAAACTTGAAAACTTTTTTAGTAAAAATTTATTATGATGAAGTTCAAAGCATATAGTAAAAACTCATGTTTCACCTATTTTCTCTGACAGTATTTTGTAATCTTGAAATCCAAATATTTCTGTACCACTTCCAGTCCATTCTGTATTGTGCATTTACTTGATCAAATTTACTCTATTATTGTCCATTTTTAATTTTAATTAAGCTCAAGTTGAAATTTATAAAATTTATAGAGAACCTGATAATCTTTTGAACTAGGTGCTGTTTCGAGGATTCCAGGTACTGGATTGTACACTTCAGACGTCCAACACCGGCCAGAACTACTGTTTATTATATCTGTCAGCAATTTTGGATCCAACCCGAACCTGTAAAAGCAGTCAATTGTCGTTATTAAATCATTACGTATCGGTACACGTGAAGTGAGGTTCCTTCACAGACATTCCGTCAGATCTTATATTAAAGTAAAAATATAAATCTCAGGCTCACTTTGTTATTGAGGCTTAATAAATTATAATAAATCAATAATTAATTTTCAGGTAAAATTATTTCAAAAAGACTTGAAAGTTCGAAACTAGGTGTGAGAAATTAGACTCTCTTTAAAGGGTACCGTACCTTGATTTAATTATAGATTTATTAAATCTCAGGCTATATATATTTTTGAAAGAATAAAAATTCTAATTCATTTTTTATTGAATTGTCATTATACTTGGAAAATTGAGTAAGTTATATTTTTGTAAAGATTATTATTATTATTATTATAGACTTATTAAAATATAGCATCAGAGGAAAATTACCTATCATCCAATAGAATAATAAATTCGGAAACTAGTCCGATAAAATATTGGACAACATCCAAACTAACTGTCTTATTGGACTTTCTGCTTTCGCTTACCCAACTCCAAGATTAAGGCCCTCGGAAACAGCTCCCATGCTAATTCCCAAAATCATGTTATTGCAAATTTTAGCTGCTTGGCCAGATCCATATTTGCCGCAGTAGAATGTTTTCTTGCCCATAGCCGAAAGAATTTGCTCCAATCTACAAAATTCATTCTCAAAACCACCCACCATGAATGTCAATTGAGCGTTCTCAGCAGCCATGACACCTGAAACCCGATTTTACATATTTTTTAATTGTTTATCAATGTGGAACAAGACTTGAATATTTTATCAACTTCCTTGAAGATAGGCTGCGACCGGTTCGACAGTTCAAATAGCTATTCTCTATTACAATCAGCTACTAAAGTAGCCTAAAGTAAAATACATCCAATATAATTATGTAGTATTCAATAAAAAAATTTATTCAACCGAAAAAGTTAGTCTTAGGAGTGATAAAAAGAAGAAGAGAGAGGTATGTAGTCAATACTACTTACATTATCAGAAGTATTACATTAATATCAAATTAACAAATGGTATTAATATGTATTGATCCAACTTGCATTAGTGGTATTGACAACACGTCTGTTTCTTTCTTATTTGTTTTTTTTTATTAGATCTTTATTGTAAACAGTGAACTTTCATCAAAATTTAGAACTTTTAAAAGTAAATTGTGTTTTTCAAAGTTAAAATTGTAATGTAAACTTTTATCGTCTTTCATTCGCCATGTAAACATTATCATTCACATTCATTATCACCTTCTCTTAAAATACTTGCTATCAAGTCGCAATTGTAACAATAAATAATAATAATGAGAATTGAGAAATAGCACATCTCATCACATTTACAATCGATTTGTTTGGAGTGAATTAAATATTTTATTTACAGTACCCATATTATAATATTCTTCGCTCCCGGTTTCAGAATTTTCTTAGAAAGGAATATCCTTTTCAGCCTCATCACCCAAATCTGTGATAAACATCCTCCTCGGACAGATCCTTCTCCCCTAAATAATATACAAAGAGATTCTCTCCAGACAGTACCAGATTGTTCGAATAGTGCCAGTTTGAATCACTGTCACTCAATTATTATTTCATTATATTATTGTTGTAAAGCAAAAAAATATTGGTGTAAAAAAACAAAATATTTTTTGTAAAAAACACCAATCCCTGTTGATCCAAGTTAAAATTATTGTTTATGTTTTTCTGGCGAACTGAGTGCTGAAATTCCTGTACTGATCACAGATTATGTTTATCTTCTGTCGTTATTATTATGAATAAAAATTATTTTTTAGAATGCATATTTTAAAACTGACAGTTTGATGTATCGTGCAATTTTTAATTAAGTCGCACTGTGCTCGGTTATATTTATCAATCTAATATTGAACTCAACTCTGAATTCCTTCATTTAAATTATTATAAATAATGTAAACTATAAATTACCTCCAGATACAGGTGCATCAAAAAACACCAATCCCTGTTTCTCAGCTAGTGGACCAATAGCCTGTGGAACTTTTGGATCAACCGTACTAGAATCGATTAGTGTAGTGCCTTTCTTAGCATTCCTGTAAAGAAATACCGCGGTATGTAACTTATAGAATGGGCAATAAATATTCAATCCAATTGAATGAAAATACAGTTCTAAAACATAGATTTTGAAAATCATACGATTTTCAACAATAAATCCATAAACTCCTATATTTTTCTCGGGCCACTCCCGTATTTCGGATGGACACGTTAAGCCGTGGGTCCCGGATGCCTAAAAAGCAGTCGTTAGGTCATGTCAGAGGTCCTGGAACTGATCAGGTGCAACTTTGGAAACTCTGACACCAGACCTTAGCCAGCAAGGTCACAACGTATTATTATTATTATTATTAACTCCTGTATAAGAGCAATAGTGATTTTTTGAATCATCGATGGAAAACCATAAAATGGTCATTTACGAGAATAATTATTGAACTAGATTGAATTTCTTTTACAGTGCCTGATGAAAAATTATATATATATTTTAATAATAATTAATTCGAATCTCAAAATATTGCTATATAAATAGACAAAGGACTTCTACAACTGCAAATATTGACCAATGTACTAAATAGCAGGCGAGATCAATTTAGTACATTGGTCAATATTTGCAGTTGCAGAAGTCCTTTGTCTATTTATATAGCAATATTTTGAGAATTAATTATTATTATAATTATCCAGCAGTTGGTTAACTGCAATATCTAATAATTCTTCCATATATATTTTACTTATATGAAAAATTATTTGAAACATAGTATATTAAGCTTGGTCAGATTTAATTTGCCCTGCTTTCAGTGATAACTTATCTTATCTATAAAAAAATATCTCTTTGATAATATTGATTTATTTTATTATCAACTAGCCGGCAGGCTGGCTTCGCTCGCCTTCTCCGCCTAGCCAGGGGCTCCGAATCGCCTCGGCAGTGTAAGCCTCGTGCTAAACCTATGTCAGTGTAAGCTGAGACAAACAGGCTCGCTTCGCTCGCCTGCAAATTCCGTTCAGAAGGGATTCGAAATTTATTGAACACAGCATTTCTAGACCTTATAATCTTGACCTGTTTACCAAATTTCAACATTTTCTGCTAATTTTTTCTCGAAAAATCTAAGAAAAACTCCGAAAATTTCTAAAAATATTAAATCGCTAATATTGAGCGTAACCTTTTGGGAAATATATCGGACATAGTTTGAAACTTGATTCAATAACTTCTAAATTAGTTCATATATAATCTTGCTGAACCATTGAATTTATAGTAAGGATTGGTCGTATCAAGGCGGAAGATATGCAACCCGCAATACATATGCAGTTTAGAAAAGGTTATTACTGGCGTACTCTTGAACGGATTTTGAAAAATATTTCAACACTACATTTCTAGACCTTATCTGAACCTGCCCACCAAATATCAAATTTTTTTACAGATTGGTTCTCGAAAAAAATAAGAAAACGCTAAAAAACTATAGAAAAACTCAAATATTTAGCGTATCCTTATGAAGTATCAAAAATCATTTCTTAGCGCGCGTCTAAACGTCCAACTGAACATGCCTGCCAAATTTGAATGCATTCGGTTCAGTGGATTTTTAGTTCTGGTGATGAATGAATGAATGAATCAGTGCCATTTCGCTTTTATATATAGAGATAATTTTCAATCATACTCTAACTTCAGTGAAATTTTAACTCAATAAAAAATTAAATTGGTGATAATACCATATAATGTAACTTATATTGGTACCGGATATATATTTTTATAAAAATAAATAATTATCAATCAATTACATTTAACGACAAAAAACAGGGATTGCCCTCACTATTTCCGACGCAGTTTGAAAAATACATTCATTTGAAAAACATGTCACTTATTCCTTTAAAAAATACATTTTCACTCGAGAGACAGAGAAGAAGAACGTCGACAAGATGAAAGTATTCTTACTTTATTACTCCGTCATCACTTGAATAAACTTGCATAACAGTGTCATTGTTTGGAAGCATTGTTACCAAAGAGTCAACGTTCGATGAGAGCTCAGCTATACTGCCGGCAATTTTCACTCCTTCACCACGAAGAGTCTCAGTTGCACTCTCATTGGTATCAAAAGCAATTATATTGAAACCCTGTAAAATGTAAAATTTAACTCAACATCACAAAAGTTCTACCTATAACTTACCTAATAAGTATTAATAATAGCTCATGTGAACTATTAAAAACTTCATAAAATTAAACTTTAAAACTTAGGGCTATTTAAAATAATTGAAAAATAAAACGAGAATCAAATACCCTTCTAAAAACTTTAAAATTATTAATGCACAAACATGTTTCGGGACATTCAGCCCATTATCAATGTGGATAAAATAATAATAAAATTATTATTAATAAGATATAAGAATAGTGCCTACATATTCATTCTTTAATTAGAAATTTTAGCTATGGAATTATTCGTAATTGCTGTCTCTTGATCTAGTTGATTTTTTACCCACGTCGTACATTGATAATGGGCTGAATGTCCCGAAACATGTTTGTGCATTAATAATTTTAAAGTTTTTAAAAGGGTATTTTATTCTCATTTTATTTCTTAATAAAATTACTTATAAGTTACTTACAACTCATATGTGGGCATCGGCATCGCCCTAATTAAAACTTGATAAAATCACTCATTCTGTAAATTGTCCTCTTCAAATAGAAACAATGATTTTTTCGAGTGAGAAAAAAAACAATTTGAGAAAATATTGAGGGTATCTACCATATCAGTTTTATGTGTAACTGGAAGTAATAAATTAAAATGTTCAAAATTCAAATATGATTCAACTTTCTGGAGGGAATAATTTGTTTAAAGATTTATTCTACTTCCAAATCTGGAAACTTTGAGTGCGTAGAATCGAACTTGAGCTCTTTAGTTGAATAACTGATGCATTGATCAGTATCAGTAATATTCTGATTCATAGTATCTGATGAGCCTATTGTGATATGAGTTTAAGAAAGATAATGAGAACATATCTATACATGGTTCACTACCGCGTATCACTTATTCATATCTGAAATTAAGAGTGGAATATCTATTTATGTGTTATTGTAATCCTACTTATATATATATATATAGAGCATTGATTCTTCAAACGGTAACTATAAGTTACAAATTGCTAGATTGAACTTAAAAGTCTATGAAACTTAATAAATAAAATAATTTATTTCTCTATCTACATTTATAAAATGTTCATATACCGCATATACCTAGCTTTAGGTTCATTTTTTTACATATATAATGTTTCATAAAGTGTAGGCTATTCTTTATACCCAGATATAAAATAGGCCTATATGAATGGGCCTCTTTATTACTTTTTTCTTGAATTAAATAATACACGTAGCATATAAACTTACCTTCTTGATAAGATTTCTTGTCATATGCTTTCCCATGTTACCCAAACCGATGAAACCCACGGTGGAGTTACATCTTTTTATCAATTCTAAAAAATCAAAAGAATAGGGTATTTATTAACTTTAGTAAGCAATCTTACTCCTTCAAATAGGGCCTCGTCCTAATTTTCTTATTTATGATGAAGATCTATTTCCAAAAAAAATCAGTAACTCTTCAAAAAACAATAGAGTAATAATTCAACGGCCATTTGATTTTATTTTCATCACAATAATATATAAAAATAATTTATTCTATTTGACGTGTGAATGATTAATAATAATAAAACACAGTTATTTAATCATGTACCGATACTTACAAACTTTTTAATTATTAATCTAAATAAAAAAAATGTGTTAATCTACATAGTCTACCATAATCTATGTATGTCAATGGCTCAACAGCCCATGAAGGGCTCATGCCTACCAGATGATTGCCAGTTTCATGTTCACTCCTCTATTAATACAGCAGTCATCTGCTACCTCTAATCATCAACCAGGATAGAGGTAACGTGTAGTTAGTACGTTGATCCCCTCAACCATAAGCTATATATAGCTTCCGTAACCAAGTGACGGCGCAAAATATACCGGTACCTCTTGATAACATACAGTCAATCTGTTTGAGTGCATAAACTCTAACATTTATTGAAAAATAAATAAAAATCAAACACCCTTTTAAAAAACTTTATAAAATTATTGAAACACAGACATGTTTCGGCACATTAGGCCATTATCAATGTGGATAAAATATTTTAGGTTAAAAGGGTGTTTTATTTTTATTTATTTTTCAATTACTCTAACATTAATTATAATGCAACAATCACTATATTCCTCCAGAGACGGAAAACGACTGACTATCTTTACTAACAAAAATCCAATCTCCCAAAGGATATAGGATAATTAATCCTTTGTTCAAGTTGTCCATATACATACAAAATACAATTGTTATAATCTTAGTATACAGTTCATCCAATCCATACATCAACTTTTTCATAACAAGCCAATACAAGTTTTTGTTATTATCTAACAATTAGGCCTACTGTAAAATTGTATATAGACCTACTGTACGGTACTTAACTAGAAGTCTGCTTAAAATAGCTGATGAAACGTAATAATTATTCATTTTAAAAATCCAAAATATTGTCCAATGCATTTATAGAACATTTATATCCATTTAGACTTTATATTCAAATAAGTTACATCACACGAATAGGCTGATTGACGTGGATGTTTTACATGCCCAATAGTATTGCTGTATACCGTACCACATTGTTAGTGAAATTTAATATTTCAAGGATTGAAAAAAAATAGAATGGATGATGAATTATTCTCTGCTGTATTATTACCTGCTTTCTTTGAAAACTCTATACCATTCAAAATACTTCTTATAATTTTAAATTTATTACATAAACAATTTGTCGCCATTTCATTAAAAATAAAATGTTCAATCCACTGTTATATTACTTTCACTACCATCACTTTTATACCGTCGCTTCTTAAAAACCAGGCACTGTTTGTAAAACAATAATGTTCAAATAAGAATTCGGCTAACCTATGATTTCTTATCGGAACATTTTGTTCCCAGTCTATTCTATAGTGTTTATTATGGATCATTGTATGTTGATTACGTAAAAGAAGAAGAAAAAGAAGAGTCATGATAAGCATTAAAAATACCGTACGTCATATCTTTTGTATTTTTTTGACTTTCAAGTTGAGGGGGCAATTATATAGCGAGAAAGATAACTTTTTTTGTTTTTCAGCTCTAGATATAGGCCTACAGCAGATTCGGTATACGATATTCACAATAAATTTTCTTTATCGTTTGAGAATATTAAACCTTGATTTATCAAACTCTAGAAGGGCTGAAGGCTGTTTGAAATAGAAAGTTTCAAAACTACCTATTTATCCAGTTTTATAAAATAGCACTTACCGTAATGTAAGAAAAAAAAGAAATATAGGACCTAAAAAGAGTAATAGATAATTATGAAACAAAATATTTTTACACGCATTAAATTTATGAAACAAAAAATAACGTACCTTACAAGGAAAATATAAGTAAGTTACATTATAGTATATGGGCCTACTGTTACCGGTAGTTCCTAACTTTTTAAAACTATTGAAAAGTTTTTAATGAATAAAAAAAATCATCAACCATTGAATAGCTAGTTTAATCATTATCTGCATGGGAATTTATAGGATGATACAATATGGCTTATATAATACATTAATAAATTGATAATTGATAATGAATGATCATTCAATGTATTTTAATAGGGCATTGAGATTTTAAACTCCGCGCTTCAATGCTATCGATTTAAAACCATCACTTTGATACTATCGATTCTGAGTCTGAAATCGATTGTTGTTTTTCACCTATCGAACAATTTTCTTGACAAGACAAACCAAACAAACTAGCCTAAACTTTTCTTGTTTTCGTAAAGTAGTAAGTGACATTGGACAAATATGTTTAAAATATAAGTTCATAATTTCTAATTTGGGAGGACGAGTTAATATTATATCTACCTGTTTAAACAAGGACTGATTATAATGTAGGCTTTGTGCAATGAAAGATTTACAGTCTGATTTTTTGGATTCTCTGGCACAGTATTTCAAGTCATGTTTTGATCATAATATCAAAGTTTTTAAAATCAATAAATTGAAGAAAGAAGGTGACTATACAGCATTCTTATCCAACTCTGACAAAGAAAGAATTCACCGATTAGAATTGCCCATCGTAAGTATATTTTTACAAGATTCTATTAAACTTTTTACAACATAACCTGATTTTAGTTAACCTAATGGATCACCTGTTGGAAAACTAAAGATTATATTACAGCTTATTGATTAATTGCATTTCTTGAATATACATTTTTCTTCACACATCATTTAATTGTTTGTCATTTCATTTTAATGTTGACCTACCAGCCCCAATAAAAAGATTAATTTTAGACGTACCTAGGTAGCCTACCTAGCATTTTGATGATTCACTAGATAGTTGTACACATCCAAGGCGTCCAACGAGAATCTTTTACAGTTATTTGATGATGCAAAAATATAATTTTATTTCTTGATGTAAATTGATAATGTTCGTGAATTTACTCCTTTGATATGTCTGTGAATCTGATAATAAAGTAATCCTTCCAATCTATGTAGCTCTGAATTTCTGTTTGAATGTTGCATCGCTGACAGTGTCTTCTCTACTATCCTGAAGATAGCTAAAAATATATCTGTTAATAAGAAGGGCTCAATTAATCTACCAGGTAATTTCAGGTTCGTTGCAATTTTACATGTTTCTTCTTAATTCCTCAAGAGCATAATCAAGAAATAGTTATGCATATAGTTATAGTATTTTGAAAGTGCTGGGCCGTTGGTGGGTGCTTAGTTTGGGTTTAGGGCTGGTAGAACGACCGCACAGGCAGTGGAAAGACTCTTTTGACTGTCATACTCTTGAGAGCTTTGAGAGGAGGGGTTTTACATGTTTTACTTTGTACGATTCGAGCCAGACACGAATTCTGTTGTCCAAGCTGGAGAAATTATACCCACCTACTCGTACCCAGGTAGTGCAGGTGAATGGTAGGGTTCCTGGGATAAATGCTGTAGCCTACTACATGGGGTCCCCCAAGGTCCATACTTGGTCTTCTACTCTTCATAATCATGGGGGATGATCTATCTGTTGAACTGGGTGATGAGACAGCGACCTATGCAGATGAGAATTTGATAATACCACTTTTATTTGAGAAACTCATCTGAAGATCTGACAGAGAGGATGAATGAATCTTATAGTGAACTCCATCTGTGTAGTTCATGTGCAACTGCTGGGAGTCCATTCCCACTAGACGACAAAACTGCTACCTAGTAGAAAAAACCAAATAACAAATTTTTTAAGCTCAATGAGGACAAGACTCAAAGGATGATTATCAGTTTGAGGAATATTCCATATCGGGAGAAAAGCGAACAACTTCTTTGTTTTCGCATAGATCTTGAATGAACATGGGGCCCATACATTGATTTCTTCTGCAGGAAGTTGCCTCAAGTTATTTTCTTACTGAGGCACTTAAGTCTTAGTGTGCCAAAGTACTATGTTAGAACAGCCTATATCACCTTCTTCTAGATAGACATGATGTATGACCTAGAGCTAGAACATTAGGGTGCAGTTGGTGGTGTTAGAAGCATTCTTCTGCTTCAAAAGGAGATCATGAGAACAAATACTGGCTCAGGAATTATTGAACACTGTTGTCCTAGGGAGCACATGTGTCTGTACATCTTCATATATCTTTGAAAATATTCAAGATTTCCTAAAAGAGTATGAGTCTGTGTAGTGACATTCACAACTTTGACACCAGTTGTATAGGGAGTATAGTATTTTTGAATGATTTCAGTTATAATGTCTCATCTTTG
Organism: Sogatella furcifera; assembly: GCA_017141385.1. Classification (NCBI taxonomy): domain Eukaryota; kingdom Metazoa; phylum Arthropoda; class Insecta; order Hemiptera; family Delphacidae; genus Sogatella; species Sogatella furcifera. The sequence goes on from CM029550.1 coordinate 42,647,371, forward strand.
AGTATACTATATGCTGATGACACAACTATTGTTGCCACAGATCCTCTGGTAGAAAGAGTAGAAGCTGAACTAAACAATTCCTTATCTGCTGCCAGGATTTGGTATGAGGCCAATGGTCTAACATTAAATGATAACAAGACTGAAGTACTGTTTTTCCCTTAAGGACAAGCTTCGTGATTCCATAATCAAACCAGTTAAACTTCTAGGGCTTCATTTGGATTACAAGCTGAACTGGGATACACATGTCTTTCACCTGTCAAAAAAATTATCTCGAATAGTATATATGCTGAGAAAATTGAGAAATTGTGTGAGTCTAAACACGGTCATATTAACATACTTCGGGCTTTTCCATTCACATATGAGTTATGGTGTGCGCCTATGGGGAAATTGCGTAGAATCAAAGAGGGTGTTTTTATGGCAAAAGAAGGCTGTCAGAGCGATCCTTGGTTTATCTCAGAGAGAGTCATGTAGACAGCATTTTTCTGAGCTTGGGATATTAACTTTCCCCTCACTCTACATTTACTCAAACTTAGTATGTGTTGAAGAAAACTTGGAGAAATTTCCCAATCATCAACACTTTCATGCATACAACACAAGAAACAGGGAAAATATTGTAGCACCTTGCATAAGATTGACCAAAAGGAAAAGAAGCCACGTCTGCCAAAAATACACGTTGTATAACAAATTGCCTCAACTTACAAGAGATCTGCCTATAAATAATTTTAAAAAGATGTTTCTTCCCATCTTAAAACAAATGCATTCTACTCTCTTGATGAGTACCTTAATTACTAACAGGGATCCTTCATGTATGTTTATTCTATATTATGCATTAATATATAATTCTTGTGACTTGCATACTTTTATGTTTTCGTTGAAGTAAACTCTTGTGTTGACTTATATGCATTTATTTTTGTGATTCTTGTGCTCACTATTGTTGCTTTGTATATTTTCGATTGTATGACTTGCCTATTGCTCTTTATTTGTAGCCTGATGGTTAATAAATTATTCTATTCTATTCTAGTCGGTCCAAGCAAAGAAGACATTCTGGCAAGATGGGAAAATAACTTCAGCTCAGTCAATATTGTTTGAAAATTCTTAAATTTGAAATTAAAAGTCTCAAAAATTATAGGATACATTATTATTTAAAATCTTAGACCAACCACCCTTGAGGAACAACCCAAACCTCCTAAATGCGAAATGCCAGACTATTCAGCAGACTTTCGACTGCAGCAAGGTCTATGTCTATTTAGTAGTTTCTCCGGTGCACACATAGCTTTCTAATTACTAAAGTATGAAATTAATGAGTTTTTAGTGTTTCTGAAAGTACTATCAATGAGTTGTGCACAAGAGCTTGATGACTGTGAACTTTACTTCTTCAAACTTAATAGACTGAAATCAATTAAATGTGTTAAAAACTTTATTATGTTATTAGTAATACCACATAGAAAGTAAATCTTGGAGAGATTTACCTTTTCTGTGGTAATACCTTCCTTGATGAACTGATAGCTGTAATACAGTAGAACTTCGATAATTCGTAATTCTCTCTAATTCGTAGTGAAAGCTTAGTCCCTTGAAATAATTTTTCATAATTAATAGCTTCGATAATTCGCAATCTTCCCAAATTCGTACTAAATCTTTGGTCTCATGAACTAGGAATTATCGAAGTTCTACTGTATATTTATTTACTTACTTTTGACGCTTCCTTCACAATACGCCTCCACTAATATCTATTCCACCACTAATCTTTATTCTCTCTGTTCCATCAAATTTTCCAGCTATGGATTTATATTAATAGCTGCAATATGTTGAAGGATATAAAAATATAATATCATTGCCTGAATGTTCTCTTTTTCAGACCAAAGATCTGCTTGAGAAAAGTCACTCTTGGAGCGTTCCTATTGGATGTTTAGATGTTAAAGTTGACACTATACTTATATCATTGGAAAGACCTATACTCTTCCGGAATTGCATTTATCTGATTGGTGAACAAAATGAATTCTATGGACTCTCTCCTATTTTTTCAACAAGAGTAAGTAAAACATTTTTCAATATTTAAATATACGAAATTCCGTCTAAAATCACTGTAGCCTATAAGGGGTTTCGTTTGGTTACTTGTAATCTTGATGAACAGTTGGATAAACCTGATATGACTCACCACTGCTATAAATATTATTCCACGGGTACTAGAATACTCTTGAAAAATTAACTCATGAATTACCATGTTGTACAAAAGATGGCTTTATCACTGCTCAAAATACTGCTTCATAAAAAATCTATGCAACATGGTTAATACAGTAACAGCAGAAGGTTGGGGGTAACGTTACACTTCTCTTGATTTAGGCCTGAGTATGCGTTATCAATCCTGTGTATTACATACAGTAGTAACCTTGTCTGCCTCAATGGCTCAACAGCCCATGAATGGCCTAGGCCTACCAGCTGGTTGCCAGTTTTATATTCACTCCACTATACAGCTCGTCCAAGCAAAGAAGACACCCCGGTAAGACGGGAAACGGCTCCATCCCGGCCAATACCGGTCCGAAAGCCATAAATTCTCAATCAGAACTCACAGTCCCCGAACCAACACCGACCGAGCCGAAGCCGCCGCCCCCACCCCGCCAGAATTCCCTCCAGGCGGGACAGGCCTTACAGCAAGCAAATAATCATTAGGATAGAGGTAACGTGTGGTTAGCACGTTGATCCTCTCAACCATAAGCCAGTCTCCGCTACCAATTGGCGGCGCAGAACACCTCTGAATAACACGCAGTTAATCAGTTAGAGTGTAATGCAACAATTACTATTCCTCCAGAGACGGGAAACGACTGACTGTCTTACTAACGACCCATTGCTGAAAATAACCATCAAGTCAATTTTAGTAATTCGACTTTGGAATATTAATGATTAGTTGCCTACGTCGTCCTATAAAGAATTAGAAGCCTTCATGTTGCATGATTACTAAATGACCAAAATAGCTTTGAGGGTATTTTGATAATAGTTTTGATGATAGTCGTACTGATATCAATCAAGTTTGACTTCCAAAAAGTTGCAGGATGAAACTATAATAATTTAAGAACTAGAAATTTAATGCTGTTATGAAAGCCAAATTGCCATTTAAAAATTGATAATATTTATTAAAACTCTGAAAAAATTCCCAAAATATTTTTCTGATGCTATGAGCAACATTGATTTCAACAGAAACATTTATAATTATAATATTATTATTTACAGAAACATTGGTATTGTAGTAGTAATTTTAGTAGCTTCTATACTACGCTACGCGACGAAAATTGATGCGTTAACTTGTTGGTCGGCAGACTTTCAAAATTACAACGGACGTTGTTGGCGAGCCGCGCAATCCGACCGAGCTGCGCACCCAACTGAGCGCCGGCATTGTGAGGAGACTGCTGCTGGCCGTGGGCGCCACACTGACCGAAGGCGCTGCCACCGCCCACGACTCGAGGCTGCACCTGGGACTGAAGGCGCCCGCTGTGCCTACTGACGACCAGCAATGCCCTCTCAACTATGTGCTCGTCTCAAAAGTACTCAACAGCGACAACATGACTCCCGACGACTATTACTTGTAAGTAGCTATTCGTACTACTCGTATTACCAATAATACTTCTTGTAATAATTTCAACATTAATTATATGAGTACTGAGAGTAATAGGGTAGATATTCAATGGCTGTAGTAAATAGTTTTCAAAACTTTCAAACTTTCTCTAGGAGCACTGTAGTAGGAAGGTTACAAACTTGTCACTAGGAGCGCTGTAGACTGCCACGTGATCTCCTACAAGCTGGTAAGTTAACAAGTCACTTTCTACATTATGAACACGTTCAGAATGTAGCTGTTCCGGGGCTTGTTACTTACCTGAGGCTTGCTACTACCCTATAACCTGGCTTGTTGGTGTTTAAACGAGACGTGTAGCTAGCCGCCAGTAAGAAGCGGCTTGCTACACGTCTCGTTTAAGACCCCCTTTTGTCTTGTCACAATCTATCCAGAAAGTGGTGGTCGTGGGTGGAGATTACTGAATTGCTCTCTTGGAGTTCAATACCTACAGCTATAGTATGGAGTTGCAAACCTAAGACATTACCTGGCAAGATGGGAAAATGACTCTAGCTCGGTCAATATCGGTTCAAAAATTGCGTATTAAAATTTTTTGGTATTACAATTCATACTTATATTATTATTCTAATGTGTAACTCTATTCTCTTATTTTTTACTTCCGTTGTTATTGTTAATGGATGAATAAACGATTTCGATTTGATTTTTTTTTTAAATCATAAATTTGGTCTCGAATTGTAAAATTATAATTTTGCTCTCAAATTTTCATTATCTCGAGAGTCATTTTTCATCTTACCAGAATGTCTTCTTTGCTTGGTCAGATTATAGTTATTCATCAGAATTGCGGATATGGTAAATGAAACATAATTTGGCTTCGAAATTTCAAGAAAAATGTGGTAATTTTCAAATTATTTCACTTATATTTTTGTAGTTTTTTTACTTTTCCTTTTTTTTGACTAATTTGACTTTTTCAATTTAGAATTTATTTCTCACACTTTTACAAGTGTGGAAAGAAAAATTTGTGGTATATAGTGTTAATGGATGCAAACATAACCTATTTGGAATATTTATCCATATTGGGAATAGAAGACGATTTTGACTCAATGTCTGTGTTTTCACCCTAAAGTTAATTGTTCTTCCTTGAATAAATAAACAAACACTACATGTAAGTTTCAATACTACTCCAATGACCAACAGGCTAGTGCCCAAAACTGTATTTTTTCCAAATTTTCTTAAATAAGCAGTCCAAATGTCAATAATGTGTTTATCTTATTGAAATATCACTATTCTTAGTTCACATTCAAATTAAGTCACTAAATTAGTAATATTTGAAAATAGCTGCTCACAATGCTACTGTATACTCTTCACATAAATTTATTCATCTATTGAAGTTTTTCAGTTTATCTATAGATAATTTGACACTTTGTGAGATCGGACTCCCCGATATAAATGATTATTATGAATTTCAAAATGTCGATATCATAATATTGAAATCGTTATGATTATGAATATTATGTGTCTTCATTTGAAATTTTTCTCGTTCTTAGATTTGTTCTTATTACTGTTCACAGTATTTTTAGTTTCTGTTGAGGCATTAAATTAACACATGATAGAGTAAATTACCGATTCTATATCCATACAAAACAGGTTTAATTCAAAATTTTGCTCTGAAAATTGGACAAAAAATGAAGAAAACCCCGTCTGGCCTACAGTATGATCTGTCTCATTAACTACCATTCCATATCATTGATGTTCTTTTCTAATATTTTTAATGGTTTCTATTAAATAGGAGAACAGAGCGCATGATGAAATTGAAAGATGATATGAACTTCAGCCTTGGAAAAGAAGATGATCGGAAAATTGTAAACGCAATTCTACGCTTTGAACTTCTAATGACAAAATTGAGTCAACCAGTTAAACTCAGCACTCAAACGGACAGAATTAAAGGTGAGTTTTGAATAAATTCTCAAACAGTACCGATAATAACATCTTCAGAGTAATTTATGCACTGCAGCTCTTAATCTACATTATTCATATTTTTTCTACGATGATTGAGAATATTCCTTTCCTACAAATTTTCCAGTTGTTTTCGAGAAAGAAAGATTAAAGTAAGAATGCCGGCCAGGGGCCAGCTTTGTCGAGTATTCTGGGGCTTTGCAACCTTCACTCTACTACCTGATCGTGGGTTCGAATCCCATCAGAGCCATGGACTTTTGTCCATCTCATCAATCATTCTTGCACTCTTCATTACCCACGGACAAACAAAAAATGCTTATGTGGGCATCATCAACCAGAAAATTGTAACTGAGAATAGTTATTAGCATTTGATTTAATTCAACCACCTTAGAACAACATTAACTTATATGAAATTAAAATTTTAAAAAATTATGTAAGGAATTATTCCATTCTCTATGTAAAGTCTACCAATTTATTCCTATTCACTCTTCTGATTAACATAAGGTTTTTTACCATTAACAACTTCATACTGATTCACTTAAAATTTCAATTGTAAATTCATTTTTACAACAGAATTTGTAATAGAATATTATTTTTACTGAACGAGCGTTAGCGAGTTCCTACTTTTGACTCAACGCCGAAGTCGTTGTCTGTCTGTGTATTCGACAATAACTTTCGAACGTCTTTATTAATCAACTTCAAATTCTGGAGACATATTCTTTGAACATTTATACAGGTCAAGTTCGTTGGACAATGAAATCGACCGACTCCTTCATACTTTTTCAGGAGAAAAAAGGATAAGCTCTCACTAATATCTATACTGTGTATACTCTCGTATCGTCGTATATACTATATTTTGAAACAATAATCACGGCTGGAGAATTGTCATACAGTATGAATAGATCATTTTTTTGGAGAATGCAACTGATTTAAATAGAACAGCTTATAGAATCAGATCAAGAAAACTTTTTATATGAAGTCAGCATATATGTTGATATTAATTGCAAATATGTGATAGGAGTCTATTTATTTGAACAGCTACAAAAGATGGTAAATTTGAATAATTTTTCTATTGATATCATATCCGTAAATTTCTACAGCGAAGTTAAATAATAGGGGTCTATTTATTAGCAATTTGAATTATTTTACCATTAGACATTTATCCCCAATCTTCATTAGAACAAATTTTTGTTCCATCTAATTCCCATGCTTTGATAAGTCAAACTGATAATAATGTCACCCGTGCTTCACTATGGGATTTAAGGAATGCTATATTGAGGGGATATTTGATGAATAATCTATTTGATTCATCCGAATGGAAATACTAAAATATTGGAAAATCCCATTCTTGAACAAAGTTCTACAACGTTTGTCAATGGTTCAACTGTTTTCAATTTGTTACATTTCATAATTTACTAAGTCTATTGAATTCAATACAAAATGCGATCAATATAACTCTATACTCTACCGAAGTTTAAATATAGTATGAATAAGTTTCAGCAAAAAAGTAAAATAAAATTTCATTACATCTATGTATTCAAATTTGTTCAGTTATTCTTTGTGATTTTTTACGGTCAAGTCGTCCTGAACAAGTACGTTTTTATTGGTGCATTGGCTGCAGCGGATTCGCGGGTAGTTGGAATAGGAACAAATGAAAACGGTAGCCTATATCAAAATATATCGCACATAACTATATCCTCACAAAAAGGATTCATTCAGAATTGTATTAATGTAGGTATTGGCAAGATTTGTGTCTCCAATTTTGACAATTCACAGCATCCGAAGCATCAGAGAACTTGATCACGTGGACTTGACTGCAAAATTTATAATCAAGTTATTAAATCCATAAGTTAACTTCAAGAGATTGCACGCGAGTTCTTCAGCCCATGGGGCTTACTAGTTCCTACTGCAATTCTGAATTGTTAATAGTTTTATAGTGGCCAGTATATTTATTTTGTGTTACAGGAGGAGTTTACATAATGTACAACTTTGTGAGGCTGAAAGCAATACTGAACCAATTTGAATCGAACGTTGCCTCTGGAATCTATCCACCAGTGCCCCCTTTTCATGAAATTGATTTTGAACAGTTAGCTTGCGAGGTAATAATAATAACGTTCACTTTCCTTATAAAAAAAGTATTCTTTTTTTCAAGGTTGTAAATAAGAATGAAAAGAAACACAGTTTCTATTCTGACATAATATTATATTATCATTGACTATCATGGAATAGAATTTCAATTTACATAATTAAATTAATAAACCACACTATTCCCTATTTACAATAACTTGAGACAAAATTAAATGCGTGTGTGTGCGTACAAGTACGGATATAGTCTGTCCAAGCAAAGAAGATATTCTGGCAAGATGGAAAAACGACTCCAGCTCGGTCAATATTCGTTGAAAAATTATTAATTTGGTATCAAATTGTAGGAAACATTCTGATCTACAATTTTAGACCAAATCTATAGTTTTTGAACCAATATTGAGTGAGCTGAAGTCATTTCCCCATCTTACCAGAATGTCTTCTTTACTTGGACAGCCTATACCTTATCCACGACAAACCATAACCAATAAGCGATGCAGCATAGACACGTCATAGCTTTGGCAATACGTATGTTTCAGCAATTTTTTGCCAAGACTGTGTTTCATAACTTTGCCGGGTTGTCATTGCAACAGTAGTAACCCTGGATGGGTTTGTTCATTTTGTCTCAAGTTTTCGTGAATGAGGCATAAATGAGGCATTTCTCAAGTTGATGTAATTTTGTAATTTTTAAATTTAAATTGTATCTTATGTTTAAACTTGTGTTATGAGGGCAATAATGGGATTTATTCCTGGTGCCCTCAAATATGTATATTTTGAAATAAATAAATAAATAGATATTATATTCAATTTATGTCAAGTTTCACTTTCAAACTCTATTTAAAGTTAATATTTTAGTTGAATGTTTATACTGATACAATGAAAAGTTTATTTGTATGGGTCTAATTCGTTATTCTATTGCAGTAAGCCTATTAATATACGTTCAATTATTAAATTATATATATGATTTGGCTTATGATCAACCAAAAGGCTAATGAGCTATCAATAATTTACAAAGATATTAAATAATTTTTACCAGCTCTCAGCTATGTGCTGATCTGTCTCTGCTTTTAAGAAATTTCAATGTTCTGTTGAGTAAAGTGTAATAAATTTTGACTACGTCGGAAGTGAAAGAGTATTAAATATCAAAAAAGTGGAATATAAATTGAACAAATTGAATTGAAACCCCAAGTTCCATGTGCTATTATTTTCATTTTCCAGGAAGAGTGGCACATCTTGTTCTGCTACTTATTTGATTGGCCCCAAGTTGTGAGAACAGCTTGTGAATCGTTCACCTCCAAATGCCAAATTCACACAATTTTCATGTTCCTGGCCAAGCTGTCAACTAACTTCAGCTCTTATTATGCGAAGGAACGCATATTGACTGTAAGTTCTGCAGTTATATACCTTGAGTATCTACATCATTTTTTATGATTTGTATATTTTCAGAATTGTTTCTAACAATTAGATTTTCAAAGCAATTTTCTATTCCAACAATTTTCAACCACACATCAGACAAATTATAATTAATATCTATAGTAAGGGTGTGTGCATGTCGGAGCTGTGATAAGCTATACTAGCTTTGACACTAGATAAACGATCTCGATGAAGTAATTTTAGAACAGAATGTTTCCTACATTTGGAAACTAAATTTATAATTTTTGAAATAATATTGACCGAACTGGAGTCGTTTTCCCATCTTGCCAGAATGTCTTCTTTGCTTGTACAGACTGTACCTAGCACATAATTTTTCCAGCACGCGTGGATTCCTTACTGAATTGACAATTTCTTCGATCACTGATGATTGCATTTCTTCCAAAAATATGTTTAGCTTTATCCAGGAAAATTGAAAAATAATAATATAATCAATTATAAGTAACTCCAACGTAGTTTGAAGCTAGTCTTAAAAATTTAATTCGAAATTTCCCCTTATAATTGGATGTTTTCATTTGTTTCAGGAAAATAGGAAACAACTTCTACCAGTAATGTTTGCACGGATATGTCTGATGAAGGCCATTGTAAGAGTTATGGAAAATGCGTTCACAATAGTCGGCATCAGTCCTTTATCCAGAATGTAGGCAACCTTTGTTGTCTTCCTCCATCATTTTGGGACCCCTCCTAAATAATTTGAACCCAATTATCTTGTTACAGAGAGTAAGGTATATTCTTAAGCCGCAAATTTCTCCATAACATACATAGCTTCTAAGAAGTAGTTTTTTCTAGATAGTTTTACATTACTACTAGACGCGGGTACAAGATGCAATAGAAACATGTAGTTGTATGAAGCAACGCAAATAGAAAAATCAGCTGACCAGTGTGCGTTGCTCTATACAACTCCATGTTTCTATTGCATCTCAAGAACATATGCTCGTACTACTTTTATAGTAATGGAAACCTACCTTCAGTGCCACAGCTGGACAAAGTACGAGACTTTGTTAGTTTTTGATGGATGAAGCAATGCAACGAATAACGATCGTTTTGAAAAATATCAAATAAGGTATTCAATTCAATATCACTGTTGATTTCAATACTCAAATAGTCAAGATTAGGGCTCTATAAATACCTTTGTAGTGAAGATAATTGAATATTTTTATTTGAAAATCTAGCTTATATGGTATAGCATATGCCAAAGAAACTGGCGATTGGCAAATAACACTTTATTTATCTATTCATTGATGCTCAGCTCTTTCAGGACAGTCAGCAGGCGATCTGCGTTAGCATATCTTATTGAGAACGATCTTAAGGTCAATGTGCACTGGTACGACCAAAACTGGTAAGATTCTATAGAAACGCGGAGTTGTATGAAGCAATGCAAATAAAAAATCAGCTGACCAGTATGAGTTGCTCTAATACTACTTCGTGTTTCTATTGTACGAGATATATTCATAACCTTCTATCATTCTAATGAGAAATGAGAAATGGTAGATTGGTTATGGAATATTGTTATTCCATAACATTATTGTTATTGGTTATGGATATTATGGAATATTGAATAAATATGGAGAATGGTTATGGCATATTGGTCTTTGTCGTCAGTGTGCGTAGACCGCTCAAATTGCATTGGTCGACCGCCAGTTTTTTCAGCGTTTGCTGTATTTCAATTTACAGTTGAAAATCAAACCATTTTTATCAAATTTATTATTAAGAGAAAAAATTTGAATAATATATGAGACTTTTTAAACTACTGTACTTGATTTTTGCCTAAATAATGTAACTTGATAATTTCGTTAATATTACTACAGTAGGGCTACATGTTGAACTAACATGAAGTATTACCGGTACTTGTAAACAAAGAAAACGTCTCATTTTTATACTTATATTCATCCAAACTGATTATGCAATCTAAAAATCTCTCCCAGAGAACCATCGAATGTGTTGAAGATATTTTTTCTCTTCATCAATTGAATAGCCCTCGCATTTCTATTGACTAGTTTTACTTTTATATAGCATTTTCGTATTGCAGAAATAGTCCCAAGACTATTCAAAAGTTTTTTTTACAGAGTATGAAACATAATTAAAACTATTTTATTATTCCTCAATATTTTTGATTGTGAGTATTGATTGATAGCTTGATAATGCTCAGAATGGATTAATTTTTCAAATTGTTTGTAATTAGGCGTTTTGGGTAGCATGAGTGGTTTTAAATAATTTAATTGGTTTGTTAAGATGCGAACGTGTAAAAAAATCTGAATCAGGATTGTATAGTGATGCTGTAACCTGAATATTTTTAAGTCCGAAGGAAGTGTGAATTTTATATTTTCAAATATATTTATTATTAAAATTCTTCTTCTCAAATTTCATATAAATGACTTCTTTTCAATTTAAAAAATCTTGAATATTGGTAAAATAATGTATCAGAACTTCTTTTTGAGACTGACCTGAACAAACTTTTTTGATTCAGCATGATAGTAGTTGATGAAGAGCCTATGTCTATATCATTTTCAATTATTGTCATCAGTGTTGTTTTCAATTGATTTTTGAATTGTCGACAAGTTGAAAACTTGAACTTGTTGAGTAGTTGTAAAAGTGATATGGTGGTAGTTATCGTTATCCATATTTAAAAATACAAGATATTGTTTTTTTAATTAATATAAAAACTTGAAAGTGGAATCTTCCAATCTTCGGAGAATTGAAGCTATTTTAGTCAACCTTTTTTTTCTCAATTTAAAAACTCGACCCACTTGTTTCTTGATTGAAGGAAATTAATAAAAATATATACCGAGTGGTGTATCCAGAAAAAAATTTTTTTGGATGAGTAGGCCTAGATAAAACCGTACACATACGGCTCTTAATTCCTTTTCATAATTATATGAAACTTATACAACAGAAAATTTATAAAAAAGACTTTCAACCACTTTTCAGTCACTTTTTTCAACCCAAGGTTTTCAATACAATCAGTACTACTAAATTTTTATTGAACAATTATTACTATCTTTGATATAGGTCTCCTGCAGAGTTGCAATTGAAAATCTTCTTTTCCTTTATAGTGAAGAACACTCGAATTAGTGACATCATTTGAATGAACCATTTATAGATATTTTCTTTCTAAAGAAAAATTTTTAGAATATATTTTCTGAATTTAACTTTTTTCACTTAATATCTTGATGAAGCCCATGTATATGCTTGATGGAGCTCTGACACCATCAGTTTCATTACAAAAATATTTTTAGTACAAGGTGAGCCAGAGAAACTTACTTATTTGAAAAAAATTCCACCCGGTGAGTTGGACTGGTAGAGTGGCGTGAGAGGGTGCAACTGAAGAGGGAAGTTACCAATTTTGTTTCTCCTTACAGCCAGATGCCATCATGCTCTGTTCTAGCTAGAGAGCAGTGGGCCTTCGCAGTCGATAGCTTCTTTTCTAATGGCCATTACGCGACGTGCCTTCCGCGCTCGCTTTGAAATTCCTCCTCACAGACTCGTTCCTGGCCGTAATTCGATTCTGTTGAGGGTTTACTCATTTTGGAACTGTCACTGAACCCAGAAATAGAATTCAATGGACCATCAGAACTTCGGAAAATATCGAAAGAGTGAGGCAGTCAGTTGTGCGTTCTCCCTTGCGTTCGAGTCAGAAACACGCAGCTGCTATGGGAATTTCAGACACCACTGTTCGAAGAATTCTCCATGGAGACCTTCAATTCCATCCCTATAAATTGGCTGCTGTGCAAGAATTAAGTGAACGCGATTTCATTGCTCATCAAAATTCATGTGGCTTATCTTTCTCAGAGGCGATCTCCAATGGCCGGCACGCTCTCCACATTTGACTCCATGTAATTTCTTTTTATGGGGTTATTTGAAATCTTTGGTTTATGTCGATCGACCACGGACCATAGCACACCTCAAGAACAACATTTGCGACGCTATTGCCAACATACCGATTCATATGCTGCAAAGAGTGGAGACGAATTTCGAAAATCGACTTCATCAGTGTATGTGCAATGGGGATCGCCATTTATCCGATGTCATTCTCAAGACTGCATGAAAACAAAAATTGGAATATTGAATTCTCAAATAAAATTAAAACAATAATCAAAATACTTTTGTTTTTATTGACCTTTCAAATAAGTAAGTTTCTCTGGCTCACTCTGTAGTATTAACTTACTTAATGAATCTTCTGCCTAATTTAGTTGTTCTGAGTTACCCTAATTGAATTGATATTCTGATGTTCTAACCACAAGAAAATATGATATTGAATGTATTGATATTAATTAACAAAGTATTACATATCTCTAATGTATTGTATGAGTTTAGTTTTTTGCTCACTTACTTTCAATCATTATTTTGAGCAAAGTGATTGAAATTTAAAAAATTGAAGCATCGCAAAGAGTAACCATGATGAGTATCATTTTTGGTCATATTACGTATTTAACGACAGTATTGTTGTTGGATAACGAGAAGCCATCATGCTATTTTGTAATAGGTAATATTTTTTGAGAATGTAATTTTTGTAAATTCCTGGTGTAAGTCAACTTCTAGTGAAACAGAGATAATTATTTTGTTTTTGTATGAATCGTATCCAAAGGCACTAACAGATTTAGCCAATGTAATAGGTTTTTATAATTTATTAAAATTGTTTGTTCCCAATTCTGTGTTAATTTTTTTAATCATCCCATTTAAATTGGTTTTTGCTACGCACAGCGCAAATATGAATTAATAACTTGTCAAGTTACAGCTTAAATCTAAAAGGAAACCACAGGTGGGGTTCCGATGATCTCCCCCGAAAAAATGAAATTTCAACAGATCCAGCCTAATCTAAATTAAATTAACTTCTCAAAAGGAACTCGTTTCTATAGTGATTTTAAAGCTTTTACTATATTTCCTATAAAAAATTGAAGTTATCTAGGCTACTTTTCCACGCTCACTCCCTCAGAATAAGCCAGAAAAAATTGAGAAAAATCGGTTTGAAGTTTTAGAAAAACCTAAAAATTACTCTTTTTCAACTTTGACCACTTCAAACTTCTTCTTTTTCTTTTCCCCTTCTGCCGCTACAGCGTAGGGGTCCCAGCCTCGGTCCAACTCTTCCACGCCTTGCGGTCCTCAGCCATTCTTCTCATATCCCTCATGGAACGTCCTCTCTCACGACCCACACTTTCCAGGTAACTCTCCCAATTCAACCGCGGTCTACCTTTTCTTCTTTTTCCTTCTCTTCTGGCCTCCACTACTTGCTTTACCCCTCTACATTCCTCCATCCTGATGACATGCCCAAACCATTTGAGCTGCTTTTCTTTTACATCCTCACTAAGCGCCCTCCTCCCTACTTCCTGTCTTACCCTCTCATTTCTCCACCTATCTCTTCTCGTTTTGCCGATCAATTTTCTCAGGAATCTCATTTCGGTGGCGGTTATCTTACTCCAATGGCTTTTTAGGGTAACCCAGCTCTCACTTCCATACATGAGAGTAGGAGCAAAAACACAATTGAACACTCTTTTCTTTGTATCCATAGACAGCTCTCTTTTTCCTACCACTGTGTGATTCAATTGGAAGTATACATGCATGGCTTTCTCCACTCTGTTTCTTATTTCCTTATCCAGCTTCCCATCTTTGCTGATTATTGTTCCTAGGTATTCATATTGATGAACTTCTTCAAGGGCCTGCCCTCTACATGTTATTGCCAGAGCGTTTCTTTGTCCTCCTGCTACCTTCATGACCTTGCTCTTCCCTGCATTGACCTCCATACCTCTTCTTGCCATAACCTTCTCCCATACATCCACTGCCTTTTGGAGTTTACTCTCACTATCCTCCATTAGCACGATGTCGTCCGCAAATACCAAGGCCTGTACATATACTGGGCTGAGGTTTTTATATCCAACTTCCATTCTTGGAGTGTTTCTTTTACAATATTTCAGGATGCTATTCATTATGAAAAGCAGTGGGCTCAGGCTATCCCCTTGTTTCATCCCTTTCTCCATACTAAACTCCTGTGAAAGTTCTCCATCTAGTCTTACCACTCCAACCGTCCTTTTATACAGCGCCTGTACAGCTTTCATCAGTCTATCACTCACTTCCATCTCCCTCATGGCACTCCATATTTCTTTCCTGGGCACAGAGTCGAATGCTGCCTTTAGGTCTAAGAACGCCAAGTATAATTCTTTTCCTTCTTCCAAGTAAATTTCCATCACCCTTCTTACCGCACAGATGTGGTCCTGAGTCTGCCTATCCCTTCTGAATGCGCTTTGCTCTTCCTCCAGTCTCTCCTCGACTTCTCCTCCCAGTCTCTTCTCTAAAATCCTGGAGTATAGTTTCAACACCACTGACGAAAGGCATATTGCTCTATAGTTGTCGCACTCCACCGTTCTACCTTTCTTATAAATGGGAATTATAATGTTTTTCTCCCAATCTCCAGGTATTTCATTGTATCTCCACACCTTTTTTAATAATTCCCATAAATACAACTCGACCTTTGATCCTCCATACTTTATGTACTCAGGGCTTAGCTCATCAATACCTGCAGCCTTTCCAATTTTCATTCCCCTTATTGCCTCCTCAACTTCCATCCTGCTTATATCCCCGTTCTCCTCCTCTGCTTCTCTCTCCCTCTCAACCGGTCCCTCTGCGTCCCCCTCCTCTCCACCTCCAAATTTCTTTTCATAGTGACGTCTCCATGTTGCTAGTATTTTCTGAGAATCTGATATTATTTTTCCTTCCTCATTAGCAATATTCCGTATCTTTTTCCCAGCTTTTCGTCTCAGCCCTCTAATAGTACTCCAAAATATCCTGTTATTGTACCGAAAGTTTTCTTCCAATTCCTTGCCAAATTCCTCCCATGTTTCAGCCTTGGCCTTCTTCACTGCCTCCTTAGCACGATTCCTTTTTTCAACATATGTCTGCCTGTCATCATCATTCTTTGTTCTGACATACTTTCTCCATGCTTCTTTTTTCTCTCTTATTCTTGTCTTTACCTCATCATTCCACCATTTTGTGCACTTATTTCCAGTCCCTTTAATAATCCTCCTACAACCACACACTTCCTTCCCAACTCTTATGGTTGTGGTTTTAAGGGCATGCCATATCTCCTCAATTCCTTTTCCTGCTAATTCATCTTCTCCCCATATCAGCTCTTCTTCCATTTTTCCTTGAAACATGTCCCTCCTTTCAGGCTTTCTTAATTCTTCTGTTTTAACTTTGACATATGTCTTGCTTTTCCTTGCTTTCGGTATGGCGAATTTGGTATCTATCACGAGTAGTTTATGATCTGTGGTAAGCTCCGCACCTCTGATAACCTTGACATCACATATGGCATAATTTGTATGTCTAGTGTATACCATGTAGTCAATTGTGCTTTCTGCTTGTCTTCCCAGGGCCGAGTACGTTATTTGATGTATTCTTTTGTGGTTATAGAATGTGTTCCCAATCATCATGTTATTTTCCACACAGAAATCAATTATTCTTTCACCATTATCATTAATAATTTCGTCTCCAGCAAATTTTCCTATACACCCCTGTCCTCTACTCATGTCACTTCCTACTCTTCCATTCCAGTCACCCATTATAATGACATGTTTGCTTCTTTCTCTTGCTTTCTCCATTTCCTTTTGTAGTTGTTCATAAAACGCATCCTTTTCAGCAGGGTCATAGTCATCTGTTGGAGCGTAGATCTGTATTATTGTAACTTTTTCCTCCATAACCAAATCAACATACATCAGCCTTGGACTTATTGCTTTCCATCCGCATACTTTCTTGTCTAGTTCTTCAGAGATCACTATTCCAACTCCTTCTCCTGCTCGTCTTGCTCTATCCACTCCTGAGAATCTTAGACAATAGCCCTTTTCCAGCAGTATTTCTCCCTGTCCCTTCTTTCTCGTTTCGCTAAGTCCCATGAGTTCAACCTTGTACTTTATCATTTCCTCCACCAACTCCACCTCCTTCCCATTCAGAGTTATCACATTCCATGTCCCAAATCGTATTTTTTTGCATGTCCTTTTATTTTTACTTAAATCCGGTCCTGTTCCGAGGCTAGTTGTAGTTCTTTGAATCAGCTTTAATCCAGCGTGTGGGTGATTAGCCTAACGACGCCTACCACTTCAAACTACTGCTCAATAATTGACTTTGACATGTGTAGGACGTCTAATTGATGTAGAATCTTGTTCTCTTTCCAACGTTATCCTCAGAATTTGATTTTGACTGATAGCTCTTAGATATTGACAATTTGATGACTGTATGAAGGCCTACTTGAAAAATAATTATTGAAAAATTGATATATTATCTCGAAAACAAAGGTCAATGGAAGAAAATTTTACTGGACTTTTTTTGTTGCTGTGTAGGTTGCCGGCTTATAGGCCTGGTGTATGCTGGGATGCATTCATTGGGTTCGTTCTGGGAGCATGGATCAAAGGATCTGTACAGACATGTCACAATCGACCGAGGTCATGTGACTGGTGCAATGTCCCATGTTCCCATTGGACGCAGTTTTGAATGTTTTTGGTTCACAACTTTGGCGCGAATTTCAAATTGTGTAGGAAATGAACTAATGCGCATAAGTTGATGAGTTTACAAAGAGTATGCCGTACTGAATGCGGATACGAAGAAAACCTATTGTAGGCTATTATGATAATTTCAATTACAAAATAAATTTGATAAAGAAAAGCAATAGTAAAGCTTTAAATCAATATAGCCTACCGAGCCAATTTTCATATTTACTGTAACAGATGAAACCATATTTTGTAAGTTGGCTATGCCAGGTCAATTCCATCTTAATTCCTGTTTTTGTTCATGACATCACTAATTGCTTTTTTCCATTAGTCCTATACTACCAGTACTTGACTAGGCTACTTGAGGTTCATCTGATATCCATCAGATCCATCATGAAGAAAGTTCTAGATTATTACAGTAATTTAAATACAGTTGGACAGTTTAATATAGTTGTTATAAAAGTTTATTACAGATTTTTTCAAATACAGTATTGATCATGGCACATGGTTTGATGAATGAAATTATCCGAGGAGAATTGATGGGTGAAATAGCTAACTTTGACAATAACAATTGGAATAGGCCCAACATTTTAATGCCGGCAGTGATCAATAATTGCTCAAAGAGAACTGTATACATCTTCTGTTTCAAAAATTTTGTAAAGAATATTCTCATATTCATACACCAACTCCAATTTTGAAGACATCTTGTTAGGCCTAGTTGTTCCTTGTTTTGATTTTGAATATTGATGCTATGATGAAGATGAGCAGACGCTCTGAACAACACTCTTCCGGCACATGCGCAGATCTTGACCAATGAGAGCTCTTTGATCCAATGGATCAAATCACTGTGTGAGTTTTGGGAACCGGTGCATTGTCTCACTGATCCACTGATCCATTGTCCCATGTCAAATGGGAGCATTTTGACAGTAGATGTTCCAATGGATCAGTGATCGGCAGACGACAAAATATTGTCTGTTCTGCCTCATATCTTGAGGCCGATCCACTGATCAGTGATCACTGATCACTTGGATCAAAGAGCTCTCATTGGTCAAGATCTGTGCATGCGCCGGATGAGTGTTTAGAGCATCTGCTCATCATAGCATCAATATTCAAAATCAAAACAAGTAAAAACTAGGCCTAACAAGATGTCTTCAAAATTGGAGTTGGTGTATGAATATAAGAATATTCTTTACAAAATATTTGAAACAGAAGATGTACACATTTCTCTTTGAGGTAGGTGTAATTTATTTTAATTTATTATTTGTGTAAATATTTTAGTAAATGATGTATTTATTTCTTGCAACCAAAATGAAGAAAAGGATGTGTAGCATATCAACAATAATGCAGCCCTTGGAAATTATTTCAGCAGTCATTTGTCAGTGGTACCGTAGTAAGTAAATTAGTATACAGTATTTAATTTAGCTAGTTAGCTATTTTTGATTGATTTCAATCATTTAATTCTATACTCAAACTATTTATTTAGCCTACTTAAAAAATATGCTGATATTGTCAAAGTTAGCTATTTCACCCATCAATTCTCCTCGGATAATTTCATTCATCAAACCATGCGCCATGATCAATACTGTATTTGAAAAAATCTGTAATAAACTTTTATAACAACTGTATTAAACTGTCCAACTGTATTTAAACTACTGTAATAAACTAGAGCTTCTTCATAATGGATCTGATGGATATCAGATGAACCTCAAGTAGCCTAGTCAAGTACCGGTAGTATAGGACTAATGGAAAAAAAGCAATTAGTGATATCACTGATGTCACAAACAAAAACAGGAATTGACCTGAACAAAGATGGAATTGACCTGGCATAGTCAACTTACAAAATATGGTTTCATCTGTTACAGTAAATATGAAAATTGGCTCGGTAGGCTATATTGATTTAAAGCTTTACTATTGCTTTTCTTTATCAAATTTATTTTGTAATTGAAATTATTATAATAGCCTACAATAGGTTTTCTTTGTATACACATTCAGTGTGGCATACTCTTTGTAAACTTATTATTAACTTATGCGCATTAGTTCATTTCCTACACAATTTGAAATTTGCGCCAAAGCTGTGAACCGAAAACATTCAAAACTGCGTCCATTGGGAACATGGTACATTGCACCAGTCACATGACCTTGGTCAATTGTTACATGTCACAATGGATCTGGAACAGATCCTGATCTCTGTTCCAGATCCATTGATCCATGCTCCCAGACAGGGCCGTATTTCTAAATAGGCTAAGTAGGCTGCAGCCTAGAGCAGCAAATTTTCAAGGCAGCAAATTAAAAATAATTAAAATTTTTAAAAATAATTTTAAAAAATACATTTCCTCTGCAATTTCTGAATTTTATTTTGAAAAACATGACCTACTAGTAATTCTTAGAACGTAGTTGCCTATTATGCTAGTTCATTACAAAAATGGTTTAATCTCTTAATACACTAATAGTACGGTGCAATTAGACTCAAACCTTAACATCCAAAGAGAAAGGACGATTCCTATGCCAACTTGTTCTATACAGCTCCTTTTGTATGATAAAATGTGATTTTTGGGGTTTATATAAGGTTTTTTTTCAAATTGCTGTAGCACATGAACCACTGAACATAGAAGTCTGACACTTCAATTCTATTGAAATTTCTCTAACAATGTGCATTGAACAAAAAATTTTAATATACCATCTTTTAGAGGATGAATCACAAATCCAAAATATTCTTAGTATTTAGTACAATCCAAATATTTTTAGTTTTTTTTTGTATGATAAAATGTAATTTTAGGGGATTTTGGGGATGTAAGGGTTTTAAAAATTGCTGTAGCACATGAACCACTGAACATAGAAGTGTGAATTTGGTCTCAAATTAAGGAGAAATGAATTTCGCCAACAGGGATTTTGAAATATGGATGCAAGTGTTTCCAATATGTATTCAAAGTTATTAACTTTCAAAGTAATGGAATAATTCCTGTGAAAAAAATATGGAGTTTTCAAAAAATTGTAACTTGGAAACAGTTGATGATACAGAGTTGTGATTGGTCTCAATCTCTTCCAAATTTTGTTCTCTAGAAAAACATGTAAGTTTATGGATTTTTTTCATCCAAGTCTTGGTTTGGCTACAATTCACGAAAAACTGAAATTTTGCACCTTTCACCTCCCTCCCCCAAAATCTTGATGCTCAAAAGGGTGTAACCTTTTACCAAACAATAGAGGGGTTGTATCAAACAAGTTGGCATAGGATATTGTCCTTCCTTTTTGGATCCTGAGGTTTGGTCTTTTTTGAACTAATTGCACCTTACTATAAAGTCCACAAGATATTTCTTGCTACATGCCCATCTATATAAATATATCTTACTACTGATTTGGCTCTGACTGCCGCTTACCCACATATCCCCCTTAACCCATAACAACTCAGAATAAGCAAAGTATAAGCCTCAAGGAGGCGGCAGTTTTACATTTAGCCTATAGGCGGCATACTCTTAAATCCGGCCCTGCTCCCAGAACGAACACACTGATCAATCACTGATCAGTGGATCGGCCTCGAGATAATGAGGCAGAACAGACGACATTTGTCGTCTGCCGATCACTGATCCATTGGAACATTTACTGTCAAAATGCTCCTATTGGACGCGGGACAATGGATCAGTGGGACAATGCACTGGTTCCCAAAACTCACACATACACACGCACGCAAGCCAGCCAATCACAGCTCTTGTCTTGTCCTAAACAAGAGCTGTGATTGGCTGGCATGCGAGCGTGTGCATGAATGCGTCCCAGCAATATGCCAGGCCTTAGTTCTATACCTTTCTTGGGATACTCTGTATATGTATGTATCATTGGGTTCGTTCTGGGAGCATGGATCAATGGATCTGGAACAGATCCATTGTGACATGTCACAATCGACCAAGGTCAGGTGACTGGTGCAATGTACCATGTTCCCATTGGACGCAGTTTTGAATGTTTTCAGTTCACAACTTTGGCGCGAATTTTAAATTGTGTAGGAAATGAACTAATGCGCATAAGTTAATAAGTTTACAAAGAGTATGCCGCACTAATGCGTAAGAAAACCTATTGTAGGCTATTATAATAATTTCAATTACAAAATAAATTTGACAAACGCTATGGACTGCTTTTGGATGGGTGACCAGAATGTGACCAAGGCGTTTGGGACCTACCCTTATTTGCAGCTCACTACCATGAAAGCTTGCATAAAATATGCATATTTTTTAAGTAGGCTAAATAAATAGTTTTAGCATAGAATTAAACGATTGAAATCAATCAAAAATAGCTAACAAGCTGAATTAAATACTGTATACTAATTTACTAACTACCACTAACAAATGACTGCTGAAATAATTTTCAAGGGCTGCATTATTGTTGATGTGCTACACATTCTTTTCTTCATTTGGTTGCAAGAAATAATTAAATACATCATTTACTAAAATATTTACACAAATAATAAATTAAAATAAATTACACCTACCTCGAAGAGAAATGTGTACATCTTCTGTTTCAAAAATTTTGTAAAGAATACTCTTATATTCATACACCAACTCCAATTTTGAAGACATCTTGTTAGTTTTTCCTTGTTTTGATTTTGAATATCGATGCTATGATGAGCAGACGCTCTGAACACTTATCCGGCGCATGCGCAGATCTTGACCAATGAGAGCTCTTTGATCCAAGTAATCAGTGATCACTGATCAGTGGATCGGCCTCGAGATATGAGGCAGAACAGACGACATTTGTCGTCTGCCGATCACTGATCCATTGGAACATTTACTGTCAAAATACTCCCATTGGACGCGGGACAATGGATCAGTGGATCAGTGAGACAATGCACCGGTTCCCAAAACTCACACTTTCTTTTGTATGTTGTATCAATCAAATTTTTAGCTGACCCACTTTTTCGGTGTATTAATTTAGGCATAATAATTATTATTCTCAAAAGGAAGATGTCAAAATTATGGATGTAAATCAATATTTAATATGAATCGCTATGATTTCTATATTTCATATTAAAACATCCTTGTCATGAGTGAAGCTAGGTTTATACTCTTTGGAAGAAGAACAGGAACAGGAACAGCTGTTTGTATTCAAATTCAAACTGACAGTTTCAAATTTCAGGCATCTTGAGTGATCTGAGCTTCTGAGGCATCAACTTGGAACTTGCTCCAACACTGGTCGTTCCTCTAACTTGTAAAATTCTAATTTCTATTTCAAATTCCAAGACCTGTAGCTAATTGAAAGTCTACGAAAGATCAACTAATCTGCTAATGCTGAGTCGAGAATGGAGCTCAATGTTAGAACATTTATTGAAGATGTGCAAGAGTACAAACTAAGACGTACGGAGGTAATATCAGTAAAACTTCAAAGATATCTCCAGGTAAGTGTGAAATCAAATAATGTGCTTTTTATCAATTAATGTAAACATACGCTTAAAAACAACATAAAACAAACCAAACGTAATTATTATAGATTTAAATTAAATGAAGCATCTCAGAACCCTAAATTTTTTTGGAAATTAATGAACGAACTAGGAGGTAGGTCGAAAAAGAAAGACTCATTTCCCATCTCAAAATTTATTCCAGATTCTGTTTCACAAATTGATAGACCTGCTTTCTGCAAACAAGTAGCAGATGAATTCAACAATTTTTCTCGAGTGTGGGAAACTTACTAGCTGATGCAATTGACTCTAGTGGGGACCCAGTTTTGAATGACAATGACTTCAGACATGACTCTACTTTTACACTCAGGACAATAACTAGACAAGACTTGCAACGTTACATCTTCAGTCTCAGGGGTGGGTCAGCACCAGGCTGTGATGGAGTAACAGCTGTTGTCATTAAAGAAAATTTCGACATTTTATGCGATCCTCTACAGCATATGCTCCTGGTTTCGTAGCTATCTGTCAAACAGGCGCCAATTTGTTTCTTTTTTTGATGAGGCTAATATGAAAGTTTGCTCTAGCGATGAGATGCCTGTTGACTATGGAGTGATTCAGGGCAGCAATCTAGGTCCAATATTATTCCTTATATACATTAATAACATAGCCAAGCTAAATATTTTTAGTAAATTATTCCTCTTTGCAGACGATACTCTAATCTACGTGCAGGGGTCGTCATGGCATGAGGTCAGAAATAAAGGAATGCATGATCTTATGGTTATTAAAAAATGGCTGGACCAGAACAAACTCTCACTTAATACCTCTAAAACAAAATTTATGCCAATTTCCTTAACTAGAAATACAAACTTCAACTTAGATTTTCTGAAAATTCACAGTTGTGGTAATTACCGGTGCGACGATTGCGGCTGTGATACAATTGAACAGGTGGATTCTTACAAATATTTAGGAATATTAATAGATAGTCAAGTCAAATGGAATACTCACATTGAATATTTAAAAAATAAAATTAGGAAATTTATTTATGTGTTCAGACTTATGAGTCTGTATTAACAAAAAAAGAGATGAAGACTGTTTATTTTGCATATGTGCAGTCACTGTTGTCGTTTGGTATCATTGGGTGGGGAGGAAGTTATAATAATGTTCTTGATCCCTTGTTTGTCATCCAAAAAACAATATTGAAGGTTGGCTTCAACAAATCCACTCGACACCCAACTAACGCTTTGTTTCGTGAAATATCCGTCCTTACAGTGCGCCAGTTATTCATTAAAACTCTTATCATCCATATCTACAAAAATTTTAGTACTATTTTCCAGGAAATTAATCACACTCACAACACTAGATATGCGTCTAACATTGGTGTCACAACTCTTCAATTAAACTTTACCTTTTCAACCACTAATTCTTTTTATATATCACAAATTCTGTACCGGAACATATCCAAATTTTACAACCACTTGCTTTTGTTCCAAACTCATTCTGTATCATTATTGAAGCAGCGATTGAAAAAATGGCTACTCGATACACCGATATCAGAGGCCGACCTCATTATTAAACCTAATTATCAACACCACCGTGTTGACTGATTGATGTAACTTATTGACTGACAGAGCGACTGTTCTCTGACTAACTGACTTTGATTACTTGTTGAACGACTTACCATCTGTCCAACTAACTGTTTTGTAACTGACTCATTGACTAACTGACTTATTGTCTAACTGACATATTAACAAACTGACTATTGACTAACTGACTTGCTGATTGACGACTGACTGAAAGACTGACTGACTCAGAATCTTACTCCCCCCACCACTCTCCGGCTCGCGGTAAATTTGTTAGAATTTACACTACAGCTAATCCACCAAGGTATTTGAAGAAATATGAAGTTTGCACTATTTTTTTTCTCCTCTCTAGGGGTTTTATATCTCCAATGTGTAGCCTGCTAGTATCTAGTAACTCCAGCAAACGCACAGACAGTTATGTGTCTATGTTTGCTGTAAGTTATTCCTATATTTAGAAATAATATTTACTGTAATAATGAAATATGATTCTTGTAAATTTTTCTATACTTGTACTTATATTCTTCACTTGTACTTTATTATGTGGAATAAATGTGATTTTGAATTTAAATTTTTCATTACTTGATAGTTTAAATCTTGACTTGATTCCTCAAACTTAAACGTAATGTGTCCTCCATCTTGGTACCTAATCGTCCAAAGTTTTGTTTGCATGCAACTAAGTTAAATAATTTTAATAGGAACAAACTACGATTTGATTCGAATATTAAATTATAACAATGGGCTAAAATGAAGTTTACCGGCCACCCTTCCGAAAGTCAAATTTCCGGTTGCAATCGATTAAGTATGGCCTACTGATGACAAAATGAAAAAAAAAAAATAGCCGTCGCTGCCCAGTAGTTTTGAAATAAATCAAGTTTAAAGTTTCGTCTGTGGAAGCTAGAAAATTGGCTCACATGTACACTGATTCTTATTTTAGAAGTTCTAAATAGCATCCAAACTGTACAAAACAGCCATACTTAAGTTAATCGATTGCAACCTGTAATTTGACTTTCGGAAGGGTGGCCGGTAAACTTCACTTTTACCATAACAATGATATCAACTAAAAAATATTGAAATTAATTTATATTGCAAATGTTATATGATGCAAACAACTTTTTTGTTCGTATGGAACAGACTATATCGGTAATGAACGATATAAGCTATATTTTAAAAATGTTCTGTTAATGCAACCGGAATTGTAAAACTAAATTTTTACCCAATTGCTGTGCATTGATCATTGGTGTCTAATCTACCTAATCATTCGTGAACTAATCCTATGCTAAAGCTTTCTCATTCTAGGTGAAGCAAACGTTCTATTCTTTATTCCATCAAATGTTACATTAGAGATTTCAGGTCAACTTACTTAATATAATAGAAAATTCAGTGAAATTGTGCTTCGTTTAAACCTACCGTACCGTATACGTTTATTTTTCAATCTGATGAATATGATATTTCATGTTTAAGTCTCTGCGTAGTCTTCTCAGACCCCAGAGAAGATCAAGACATGGACAATATAAAAATAGGTGATTTATATATAAATATTGTTCACAATCAAAATACTACTGGCTCCGTAATTCAAGTTTCAAGAATGTAACTAGGTTATTAATATTGTTTGTAAAATTAAAAAAATATCTTTTTCCAGACATTATCAGCGTCTTCAGATACGAATCTATTTGATCCATGCACAAATAATGGTGCAGAGTTCTTCATCAGTCTTTATGAACTAATGTCTATGATTGAGCCCAATTCGGGCTTAATGTGGTCTGCTGTTGAAACTCTCGAGGAAGCTATCAAAAATCCTGCTGCACAGCATGCTCTCATTCATACATTCAAATTCACACCTATATTCACAGAATTGTTGAAAAATTGCTCAAATAATGATAGACGAGTTCAAGTTCTGAGATTACTGCTGGTAAGTTTTTATTTTTATCAATAGCATTCCTTAATGATTTATTTATAAAAACCTTCAGATAATTGATAAAGAATTAACAATTAAACAATTATTCAGAACTTGATTACCCATTCCTTTATCATAATGTAAACCTATTGTGTGATAATCAGCGGATTAACAGCTGCTCACAGTCCCATTGGATGCCAATTATCCAATATCGTGATCGATGGACAGGCTTCCTCGGATAGATCGTGACAAAACTTTAAAACAATATAATACACATAGATGACGGCGTCACAGACCAGTATAGACCATAGTCATCATAAAAAAATCCTCCAAAGAATAGAAGCTTCTCCCAATGAGCCACCTTGATAGGGTGTTCTTGAACGCGGTACGTGAGCGCCCTTTCACTGAGAGTGGCAGGCAGTTAGCCCAGTTACACATCCTGATTGCCAGCACTGGAAAACAATCCTTGACCTTAGACAGTCAACAGCGTGGCACATCCAAGTTGATTCTCCCCAGAGTGTTGTAAGTGTACACTTCTTCTTCTACCTCTCTTCTTGAGAACGTAATCTGATGTTTTTAACATGCAAGAGTGTTGCTAGTATGTAAAGTCCATACGCAGTATGGATACCCAAACGTTGAAGTATGGACTGGTAGTGAGCATCAAACTTGCTATGTCATCACACGAAGAGCCTTTTTTGAAGTAAGAGAATGTCCTTTGCATGAGCTCACCTGAATGACCACACACACACACACATAAGTATTCCAAACTGGTTGTGACAGCTGAACAAAGCATGAAACAGCCACTGGCGGCTCGTGCCCACGAAACAGGTGAAATGCCCGTATCTTTTACTGTATAGCATTTCACCTGTTTCGAGGGCAAGAGCCGCCAGTGGAAACAGCATCAGCAGTCGTTGGTCACTCACAAGTCCTCTCATTTTACGAAGCAAGTAGACCACTCTTGAAAGTTTTTTGCAGACTGATGATGTGAGTCTTCCATGACCTGATTGTTAATAATTGTAAATTAATATTTTAAACTAATATTTCCTAACTTATTTTTTCAGAACTGTACATATGGCATAAAAATTCAATGGCAAGAAACGTATTTGAAAACGTTGATCCCTCTATTAATAGAATGGACCACGTGTACAGGAATGAACAACGATTTGGTCTCTCTATCATTGGGAGTGCTCCTGAACTTATGTTACAATAATCCCTCGGCAATCTACACGCTTAAATGTTCAATCGAAGTGAAACATTTCGTGCAGGCAATACTTGCTTTACCAAGAAATCATTTGGACATTAAAGTACAGGTAAGACTACAGGCTTGCGCCTATTATACAAATAAATTGATAAAAATAATTATAGCTTTACTTGGGAAGAATTGTTTTTTAATGTAGTTATGTTGATCATTCTATGTTTATCTTAAGGATATTGCTATTGATTATCAAAATATGAGTTGATTTTAATTGTCCATAAACTTATTATTCTATTATTAGAATCATTAGTGTATTCATCTATTATGAAATATTGAAATCCAGGTATGATGACATAATTTAATAACCACAGAAGTTATTCAATAGCCATTCGTTTAGTTTGATAAGTTTGTTATCCCTCTAGTGAGTAGTGACAATAATAACTTCTTCAGAAGTGTTTTGTCAGGTGAACAAATATTACACACCAACTTTACTCGTTTCAAATAGAATTCCTGGTAAAGATTGTTCGTTTTTTGTAACTGAAGGAAAAATGGGTTATTATTCTAGTACTGACTGCAGAGACTAGGCTGATTATAGTAAGATTATGAGGAGTTCGATGGTAGCAAGCATTCAAAAGGCATACCAGTGTCCTAATGTTAAGTCAAGCTTCGGCCAAAAACTCAAGTTCTGTGACGTAAATTTGTCAAACTCTTTAAATAAGTATGATATAAAGTTTGAAAGGATTAAATTATTGGTTTATTCTCCTAGTACTGACTACAGAGACTAGGCTGATTATAAAGTCTATGAATAGTAGTTTGTGATTTGTAAATATTTTTACAAAACTTCGGAAGAAGTTTGTCAAATTGGGCTTGTACAATTTGTACTTGCAAATTAAGTTTTACATTTTCTGATAATATCTGATTATTCTATTTATAATGTTGACAATGAATAATAAATTGATCCTCAATTTGCTGATGATTTTCAGGCGTACAGACTGCTTTTCGTCTTGAAAGAAATACAAGGAGAGCTTCCTGATGATGAGATCTTGACGACCATCAAATGGACCGTGAAAAGGTTACAAGAATCATTCCTCTCAAGAAGTAGTTACACTATGAAACACATTGTAGACTACTTTAGAGATATCCAGAGCAATACTAACTTCAAAAAAGTTCTTCAGGCCCATGAGAGGTGAGAGCTCAAAGTAATATCATTCAAAGTAATAATACAGGAAAAGTTGAAACTTTGTGAAATAACCAACTACTCACAAAGTTTCAACAATGAAATACAGCAGATCGTTTTTAGCAAATTAGCATTTTGAATTAGCAATTAAATTTTAGTGAATTAGCATTAAAAATAGGAAATTTGGTAGACATCATCAAGCATAAACTGCTCTAACTGTTGACTGAGTTATTAATTATTCCATCAATCGATGGATATTTCATATTCTTTGAAAGATAAAGTACGTTCTAGGCTCCTTGACTCTATTCTTTCCATTTTTATGTCATACCGTACTTTAATATCAGTAAACAATCCTAGTCCAGTAAGCAGCCCGCATTCCTGTCTCATGCTACTGTGCCTCTTACTAATTTACAAATTAAATGATATAATTATGATATTTACACAAATTATTGAATCAGAATTTGTCCATGCTCCTGTATCTGCTTCTGAAACTTTTTTTTAATGTACAGTAACAATTTGTGTTGGTTTGCGACAGGCAACTTAGTTGCACAGCAAATAGATTAGTTAATTTTATTCCAACTAAGTTCATGGAAAATAGAATTACCAAAACATTGATTTAAGAGATCGATGAATGAATAATTTTCACTTTCACAATATTAAAGATTTTCTAGTTGTGCGTCGTTCTTTCAACTTCTTGAGACTAGGGGTACCGATACTGGATTACGGTTTACGATTCCATTATAGTTTACAATTTAATTAACACTAAACATCACGTTACCTTTCAAAATGGCATTTTTATAGTCGTTTTGAAAATACTTCCGACTCGGGGGATCTGGGGAGAAGCAACATGTGGGGATTGAGCTGGCGCAGTGTTGCCGTTGCCTCATTGATACGACAGTTTACTCGAATGCCTCAATCCACGCACTAGACACAGACAAGCTAATCTAGTAGTTCCTCCTTGCTCGGAGCATTTCTAAAAATGCACCTGTGCGTATGGGAGTCGAAAGTTGACAACAGCGCGGTTAGCGTTTGGTCATTTCTCGATTCTATTGCCTGAGCAGACTCTCTCTCTTCCATTGAAGAGAGGACTCCCCTCCAGTCGAAGTCAGAAGTTAAATAAATTCAATTATAGTTTTCCCGCATAATACTAAGTAGAATCGCTCGCGATTGTAGAAACAATTATTCATTTCTTATTTCTGTTTCATTTCATCTGTTTTTCATTTGTGTTTGTCTTATTGATTTCCATTACAGTACATTATTTTAATTTCATTTCATTGTACAGTATGAATGATAAATTATGAGATATTCATATTATCGAAATGCAATAGATAGAATGTTTTGTTAGCTTTCCTGCGCTCAGGCTCATGCCTCTGTAGGTTTTCTCCTGTATCTTGTATACATTGTATAGTTATAAGATATTGCATAAAATGTATGTATTATTTTGTAAATGGGAAATAAATTTGATTTTGATTTATGTTGGTTTACATTGTATAATTTTTGTCTGTTTCAGTTTCAAGCAAGATATTGACAAGCTTATAAGTCTATTGGAAAACAACTCTACTGGTGATGCAACCGACTGCACAGCTCTACTATTAGAGTTTCTTCAGACTGTGATTGAATTGGATTCACCAGAAAAGGAACTTGGCTATGATCGTCTTTTGAAAATTTCGCTTGCTTTGGCTGGAGTTGATACTCGCATAAGTAGATGCACCTTCCATTTGGTCAAAGCAATTCTCATCAATTCCAACCTTGAGAGTCAAGTAGAAAGTGAAAATTACCTGTTTGGCGATCTAGAAGATTATTTGAAGGTAATTAGAGTAAAATTATTCTCTTATTCCGTATCACCACAGTTGTTGTGTTAATATAGGACCAACACTTTTCTAACTATTTTAACTGTAGTTTGACTGGGTTATAATTTCAATTTTCTATAAATTCATGACGACTATAATAGAAACATAACTTTCGTACTAATAAATCATAAATAACAAAATTAGTCTGAACCAATTTTATATTATTCATTGTTATATTACCACTTATAATATTTAATATGTGATAACCTTACATCTAATTATAATATATTATATATATCTCAAATAAAATAGGGTTTCAAAATATTTTCAAGGTTGTAATAGATAATATTGTAAAATGTTATAATTATTTCAATTGATCTATTCATTTATTGTAAAAATTTAAACTATCAATGTAAAAATTACTGTTTTATTTTCAAGGTTGTCTTATCTCTCTTGGAGGAGAGAACAAAGTCCTTATCAGATTACAAAAGTTGGATGGTTGATCTCTTGACACTTCTTCTAGAATGCAGCAATAAACCATACCTACAAGAGAAAATTAGCTCATCTCTGAATATATCAGTAAGTGCTAATATATTAAATATCATCGCATTAATGTCTCTATTACTTTTTATTTCAAATAATATTTTTTTAGGAAAAAGGTGCGGTACATTTTAATTTTCTCTTTTGCACATGTAAAGCATGTTGGATTGATCAATAAATTAAAAAGAAGGTTTGGATATTCCAATCATCCTTAGTATGGAACGTTTTTTTATTCACGCACAACTTGTTGAATCTCATTACGGCATCCACCTTTCCCTCAAAATGCTGACAGTCGTGGTCACTTGGTAGAGTGGAAATTACTGTCTAAACTTCGCCATGACAAAAAAAATGTTTCCATTCTATTCTATTCTTATGCTAAATTGTAGGTCTGTAAAATTCTATGAAACATGCCCTTTACATTCAGAACTCACGAGTTTATTGTCAGAAGAGGCTACAAAAAGAATGGGTTGAACACTCTTTATGAAATGCAATTTATTTCAACTCATAAAATTTTGATGTGACAAACTTTGTCACCATTCCATACGTTATATAATATATTTCAATATTAGAAGGCTTCCAAACCAGATGAAACGCAAAACAACAAAAAGTTTCTGTTTGACTGAAGCAGGCACAATGCAAAGATTACTGTACATACAAAATGTTGCTAGCCGTTTTGTTTCATCTGGTGTGCGTTGATCACCTACGTCAATGTTTAACCTCTCTTGTTAAACTGGTTTGAAACAAACGTTTTTTGTGTTGCGTTTCATCTCGCTAGTGTGAATTCACCCTTAAGAAACATATCCACGATTGGAAACTTCCTTGCTTTGGACCGGTTGAAAAAGCCGGAAAAGCGGCCTCAATTTAGAAAATTCACACATTGGCCCTATTATGTGAGCGATTCTAGATATGTTCATTTTTAAACGTTCACTTTGTATAGCGGATAAGTGTCATGGTAGCTTGCGTACAAAAAGTGAACAGAGAAGAAGTGTAACCTATGTATGCAATAAAAACGCCTTCAAGTATAAGGCGATAAGGCCTATACAGGAAATGACCATGAGTTTATGCAGGCGTTTTTAATTTTTGTCTTCCCTACCTATGGGTATAAGTTAGTTTAAGGTGGTGCATTCAAAAATAAAATTATTTTTTTCTTCCTCTAATCTATTGGACAGGTTCTTAGAAACTTATTTATGTAATAAATTTCTTTTCTATCAGCTTCCAGTAGCTCACAATAGGGCTCTAAAAGTGGCTTTTTTGAGGCAAATGGTACACACACCCTACAAAAACTACAGAATAGAAAAATTTGAAAAAAATATGCAAGCCTCCTTCACTACAGTAAAACATTTGACAACTTTGTTTATGAAAATCTCAAAAAATTAAAGTGTATATGCATTTTAAACACCTTTTTTAATATGAAGTGTTTGTTTAATAAACTTCAAATTTAGTGCAATTTGTAGCGCTGTTCATGATGGATAAACTTGATGCTCACACTAATTTCATGAACACAATAATAATCACTGATGTGTGTACCTTTAAAGCGCGGTTTTATGCTGCTATGCTCGGTATGCATACATTGGATGATTATACAGCGCCCGCACTCGCACGCTCGGCAGGAGCGCAGCCAGGCACCTTGCCACTCCCCCATTCCCCCTTCCCTTCCCTACCCGCTACTTGTGACTCATGCCTAGCCTGCCTGCTCAGTTCTCAATCAAAAGTCAAAACCAGTATTGGAATGAAATAACGCTGTAGCTACAAAGTACGGCAGCCGGTTGTCTATTCAACACAGGGCAAATAGCATATCATGCACCATTTATCTGGGGAAATTTCATGTTATACTCTGGGTGCCAATAGGGGTAACCTTTTTTTAGGTATCTCATTGATTTTTTGATCGATTATCATTATGATAGATTTTGATGTGTAGATTCCGAATCCAAGTGATTCCAAACCGTAAAAGTTGAGCTTTTTGTAATTCCAGATGACCTAACCAAATTTTGGTTCCGTTTCTAGTCTACTGCAATTTCCGTCAAAACGAAGAGTTGGACGAAAAAAATCATATCTATCTTTTTTTTGTAAATGAATTTCCAAAGATTATGATATCAAGTTCATATCTCTATCTTCATCAGAAACCGAGTTACGATTTTTCAAAAAGAGGTTAATTTTCAAGAAAAACGCGAATTTGATATTTGTTTGCTCAAATCTTTTGATGTATTGATTTTAATTGTGTAATTCAAAATCCCCCTGAGGATAATTTTGTCCTCTACAATTTTAGACCAAGTAGACCTTCCTTTGTTGTATAGTTTTTGAACTAGAGAAGTAAAAAGATATCTTGTATTTAAAAAACGTATTATTAGGAAGTACACATGATCTCCAAAACAAATCTATAATATACATGATTGTATTGAGATTTTACTCGGATATAAGGTCTCAAATTAAATAAATAATATAATATGTTGAATTTGGTCAAAATTTAATCTACTATTGCCAATCTACTATTAAAACCTCATTTATAATTCTTGAATAAATATTGACCAAGCTGGAGTCATTTTTCCCATCTTGCCAGAGGCTCGTCTTCTTTGCTTGAACAGACTGCTCTCTGATTGTTTTGATATAGCTAAGCATAAATTCGCCAATTTTGTTGGAGTCTGCTATGCATTACAACTATAAGGATCTCGAACTTGCCCCCTTAAAATAAGCATGCACTAGATAGAATGCTATTTTCCTGAAAAAGAGTATTTTATTATTTGTAGACGGGCCTTTAAAGTCTTTATAGTTCCTTAGGCCTTTAAATTGTAATTATATCTTCGAGTTGAAACGTAAACACTTTACATAGTATAGTGTATATATATAGTTCGTATTGATAAAATATTGTATACGGTATGTTTGTTTATGAAACAAAATTCCAGACGAATATAATTGCAGTTGGCGTCTGTTGAGCATTGCATTTTTTCATTTTATTGACAAAGTAGCTTCCCATGTTCTCCATAATAGGAAATACAGTATTATAATTTATAATTCCACTTAGTACTTTTTCCACAGTGCAGTAGGTTACACTGTCGTTCAAATCATATTTATAAGTTGTGCCATCGGCGTGAAATTTGGGGGGAATTGGAAATTGTTGGGGAAATTATAAACTATCAATTTCTACATGTAAAATACCAAATATTCCACTCAAATTGAAAATGTATTGTGTTGAGTCTCCTCTAGAATAACTATAAGAATAACCTGAATTATCAATTTTCGAATAAAAAATTATCCGTTGTCTTGAAATGGAAAAACTTCATAAAAATTCAAATGATTTTACTTTATTTTACGTGATTTTGAATTATGATATTCATAATTTGCATTATATATACATGGTAATGGTATGATGGTTCATATTATTTTGTTGATTAGCAAATATTATGAGCTTAGTTCTATCGATTATTGATTCATTAATTTCATAATCTATTGTTCATTTGTTTGATCAATTGAGCTTCATTAAAAAAATACCGACTCGTAATATAAGTACGAATAAAACTTTAAAAATTACTCTTCTTCAATTTCTACCTTGTACACTTCAAAGCATCTTACCAAGCAATAGGGAGGGAGAGAAAGCAATCCATTGTGGAAGCTCAAAAAAATTAAAATAGAAAAAATAAATAATAACAATTAAATAAAGTATTTTTATTATTAATACTCAGAGTATGGCTTTTAATACTAGGAGACTCAAGGGTTGATCCAATTCGCCGTATAACCTAATTAAACATGTAGCATATAAAATAAATAACATGGAGAACCATGTAGGTTTCATATTTTTTCAAAACGTTATCCAATATTGAAAATTTAACACGTCACAAAATCAGTTGAAAATGAAGGAGAATAATATCAAACATTGACTTGAAATCTAGAGCACTTTGAAATTTTGTCATGACAACCGAAAATATAATATTAAAATGAATATTTCAATTATTTCTTTTAATATTAATGTAATACCTCTTTTCATTTCTCATTTCTGTCTATTAATTTTAGTATTATAAAACAAAACTTATGAAGATCTCATAAAAAGTGATTGAATACAGCCTATGCGTGGTTGCTGTGCATCATTAGAACCAGGATATATAATTTGTTAAGTGAACCAAAATGTATTTTTTTCTATTTACATTGTAGTTACTGTATTGAAATGTTGGGAATGAAGCGATACGGTCATACGGATAGAAATTCAGCAAGCCATTCAGCCGGCTCGGCTTTACTCTGCGTTAAGCAGATTAGCAGTTTCAGTTTTTATTTTACTGGTTCTAGTCCCACTCCGAAACCGTGCGTTGTGAGTGAGAGAGAGCACAGAGAAGGAAAGTTCTGCGGAGAGAGCGTGTAATTTTTCATGGAGAGGGGGAACCTTACTACTACATACACAACAGTGTCCAGCAGCAAGTGAATAGTGACGCTGGAGCGACCTAGAGGAATTAGTTTGTCCCTAGAGCTAATCGGTCCACGTTAAATGCGGACTCTGCAGCCGTTTTGTTGTGTTAATTCTAATTAGTGTTAATGAATAAATACATACGAGTAGGTCACATTTCATACACACTGTCAAGTATAATTCGGTTATCTGCCACCGGCAGCTCATCTGAAAAATAAATAAAAACAAAACAGACCAGTTACTAGTTACTGCTACTTTTAGTAATTGTGGTTACTTACTAGTTACCTAGTTTGTTACTACTAAGAAACTGAAGAGAATCCCGCTTCCAAAGTAGAGGGACCTGCTGTCGAAGTTTTTACAAATTCTTATTGGTATTATCTAACTTATTTATTATGTGTTACAGGCAATCAAAAATATATTCATGGAGGATTCGTCGTGTTCGACTTCCGAAAATCTCTTCGATTCAACTCTGAATGCATTGTATATTAAGGTACTTATCCTATTGACTTTAAATTTATCATTTTGAAATTGACAATATAACACATTTTTTTTAAATAAATATTCGATAAAAATAAATATTCGATACAACTTTAACTAAAATAGGGTTTATGAATATTATCATTGCTTTTAATTTCATGGTATTTAATTAGAACTACATATCTTTTCACCCAAAATTGATTTTAGTGTTTGACATGAATTTATTTGCAGTTGAAGATTAAAAATGCAAATTTTTGAGATCTCTGTTATAAAATTATTAGTGTTTTGGAATCCAAAAAGTTTTATTTTCCTACAGAAATTCCTAAATAAAATAACCTTTCATCAACATTTTCTTCAGTGGTTGAGTGCTTTGTTTCAGAAAGTTCTAAAATTCTTTTTTTCATCATTTCCATTTTTTCATCAAAACATCCATTTTTGAAACATGAGATTTAAAAAATGTATGTCTTCTATTCCAGAGTTTTGCGCTAGTATCATCACTGTCAAAATCATCACCAGCCTGGAACAGTTTGTTGAATGATTTAAAGAGTAGCAAAAAACTTGTAACTCGATTAGCAGTGGCCTTATATAAAGGTGAAAAAGAAATCAAATTCCTTGTTTTGCAACTACTTCAGCAATTGAAAGACAGCAGGTTAGACAACAGTGTTATGCATTATTACAATTTCGATTATAAGCGTACACATAATTATTACGCCTTAAAATAAGTGAAATTGTTTTATTTTTCCAACAACTCATTTTGCACTTTATTGAGTAAGCTACTTATTGAATCACGCTATTGTGTTGAAACCAACACATCTTTGCTTTTATCAAAGACAATCTACTTGAAGTATACTACAATCTACTTGAAGTAGTTTGTCAATGGTTGTATCTATCAATGATACATATATCTTATACATATAGGCTTAAGGCCAAGTGTTAATGGAAAGGACATCTTTGTTGTCCTTTTCCCAAGAATGGACATCTTTATGTCCAAACTTCGCCTTTTCATCTAGACAATTATTCAGTCGTAATTTAAAAGATTGCCAATTAAATATATTTTAATAAAATTTCTATAATTTCGCGTTCATGTGTATCCGTGTTTGTTGAATAATGTTACTATGTTTTCAGCTCGTGACGTTTATATAGAAGTAATAGCTACTGTATATTCATTTCTGTATAATAGAAATACACTTACTCCTTTATATTATTACGTACTTTATTTAAGCAATCTAGAATTAATGCGTGAATGTATTGTTATTGTCTATATGAATAAAGAAATCTAATCTAATCTAATATACAGCAAAACAGCTGAATATTCACTCCCGATTAGTAGCCTACATCAAAAGATGTGAAAATTCTAATACGGAAACGTGGTTTTGTGTCTTGTGATTCAATATTTATTGTTTAACATGATGGAATTGACAATATTATAAGCTCATAAATACGATATTTATTCTTAAATAATAATCAACCATAGCACTCAAGAGTGAAAGGTACCTAGTGAAATATCATGATTGATTCACTTTCCAGTGAAAAGTGGGCCTCAGTGGTATCTTTCTTGCTTGCCCAATAGCTCTTTTTTTGGCTTTCGTTCCGACTCTTGAGTCCCGCCTGTGGAACAACTTCCCATTTATAGACTCTTGTTCAGGACTTTCATTACATAGCCAAGTATTCATTTTTCGGTGAACATAATGGAATAGATGAACTGTATTCTAAACACGGCTAAGTATTGCCTTATTGAACATGAAAGATGTGGTGAGCTCTTATTATCATTCATTCATCGAATATCATGGAATAGATAAACTGTATTAATAAATAAAAATGAAAATCAATTACCCTTTTAAAACTTTTAAAATGTTATTACATTACATTAATACTATTTTTGAAGTTTTTAAAAGGGTAATTTTCATTTTCATTTATTGATTGGAAGTAGCCTTAACACTTGAGTTAATTATAACACATTTTTGTAGTTGTAAAAAAATGTCCTTTTCTGCTACTCCATACTTTATATCTAATCCTTCATTGTATTATTGTAATCAAGTAAATAAATAATCATTTTATAAACAAAGGTGATAGAAGATGTCAAATTACGGATCACCATAATCATATTATTGAACAATTTAATTGATAGCTAAATGATCTATTCACAGTACATTGGATGAAATATCACAAAGCATGGTAGATCTGAGTGCCTTTGCAGGTACCGGATGGTGCAGTGAAACTTAATAACCAATTGAATGGATTTCACCAAATCACCCTTCGTCAAACAACAACCGATCTGAAATCTCCATGAATGGACCTCTGTTTACCGATATTCAGATGAAGCAGCTTGATAACTGTATCAGTAATGTTACAAGCGCAATCGCTAAAAACGAGGTATGTACCTGAAATCAATCATTTGAATTTTTTTACTATTTCAAAATTATATTTGCTCCTTTTTCTTTTATTAAGGATAGTTATTGCGAAGACAGTCACGGAATTAAATTTCATTTTCCTCATCATTCAGAAAAGATCACCAAAGTCCAATTAAATTCAATCATTGTAAAATGACTTCATTGCTTAATATCTAATGAACAGAAGACCGGTACTGTTAAGAAAGTGCTATATTGGTTAACGCGCACTGGTACGACTCCACACCAACATGCAGCCAGAGAATCACGGAATCACACTTGATCAGATGGAGTAACGTGTAACACGCACCGCTCTAGTCAGACCAAGACCAGACAAACGCAAGAGCAGAGCCAGAACACAGCTGTACTATGCTTCCAATGTTAAAGGCACATGTAATTATTTCTCTCATGGACTGGGTTTGGTCTGACTATAGACTATAATCATAGTGTGAACATTGACTGTGTCACCAATGGCTCTATACATCAGACCAGTGCTCTGGTCTGGTCTGAGACGTACCAGTGTGCGTTTACCCTAACAAGGCGTCAAGTCACACGAACTTGGTGGTCAATTTGACGGGTTATTGGCGAAATGTAAGTTGAAACTTGTGCACAGAGTTGACTTGTCAGCGTAGTAGAGTAGGCCACAACATTAATGACATCATTTTTCATGTACATGAAATCGGAAAGTGAGATATTGATTTATTTATTTCCTCTTTTTCGTTTAAATGAATCTCTTAATTACTGTATTGTAATACTGTTTTAAAATCGGCGTTTTTTTAATCACCCTCACCCTATAGTCTCATACAACTAGGTGTTACAGACCCTGGTCACTAGTTTATCAATCCTTCGCGATCTCTTAGTAAATCTTCAAGTCTACTTAATTCATCTACTCCGTATTGCAAACTTCTCCATCATCTATAGTCTGTCCAAGCAAAGAAGACCCTCTGGCAAGATGAGAAAATGACTCCAGCTCGGTCAATATTGGTTCGAATAATATTGAATTGGTCTCAAATTGTAGATCAGAATGTTACCTACGATTGAGACCGAATCAATAATGTTTGAAAATGTCATAATTTTTTATGTGAGTCATTTTCTCATCTTGCCAGAGGGTCTTCTTTGCTTGGACAGACTATAGATGATGATTGAGTTTCCTCAACTGAAAGTAACTAAAGAAGTGTTTAAATTACAATGAAATCCATTCAATTAGAAACTATACAAGATTCTTACCAATGATGAGTAATCCTTCACTGCTAATCAACAAGAATTTGTCTCGTACAGCTGTCTGGCATAGGAAGCGACACCGTTCTGGAGATGTATCAGTACAAAGTGGCGTCGATGGCGCACGCCGAGAGCATTCTGCAGAGCAACCTGTTGAGTGCCGACACGCAGTGCACGCAGCTAAGGCACCGGCTGGCCTGCATGTCAAATGAGTCGTCGCGCCTACTCGCGCTCCTCCACGCCAAACAGCTCAGCATCATCGACTTCCAACAGCTCATTGAAAAACACAAACACGAACTGGCCGACATGGAGAGGGGCGTGCATGCCGCTCGCAAACAGTGTGCTAATGTAAGTAGACACAATTATTGTCTTGTTCAATAACCGTTAAAATGTGATATCAAAATCTGTTTCGGTCAAATCAGAATTGTTTCTAGGCAAGGAGTAATATTCTTTCTATAGTTATTTCTCACCTTAGAATGCACTACATAGTCTCATGGCAATGTATTTTTTTCATGTGCATAGGAGCTATAATCTATAGTAATTGCTCAAGAATTACATTTCGTGAATTTTGAAGAAAGGTCGCAACTTTGGAACAGATTTCCAATGAATGGCTCTCCCTTGTAACCAAAATAAATGAACTTTAATATTATATTATGTATATCTGGGCTTAGTGATGTGGATCGGGAATATTTCCCTGGCCAAGAAATTTTGGGAATTTATAAAATTGCTTCAAAATAATTGAAATTGATCAATCTGAGCCACTTTTCACGTTATTGAGTTCTTCAAAATGATTGTAATTTATCAATATCAGTCACTTTTCACATTTTAAATTGTAAATCATTCTTGTAATAACAATTTTTGCTCACTTTGCTGTACTGACATCACTTTCTTGTCATTTTGGTGAATTGGTGTTACATGTTTGCAAGTAGAAAACAGCTCACACATAAATATAATTTAGATACAAAATAATAGAATTATGACTTTGAAAATGACATTGAGAGAAATTCAATATTCAATCTTTGGATTCTTAGGATTAGGCTTCAACAATCATTAGTAAGTTAGCTTCTTTAATGTCTAATTTTGTTTTCTCCTGTATCATCTTATGCAAAATGAAAAGCTTCTGTGGCCAAGAATATTGTATTATTACAAAGATATTGTATTTTTTGTCAATTTCTCAACAGCCCATGAAAGACTTAGGCCTCCCAGCTGGTTGCCACTTTCATATTCACTCCACTATCAAGACGGTAAGACGACGGGCAAGACGGTAGAACGACTCCAGTCCGGCCAATACTGTTCCAATAACCATTTATTCTCAAATTGTAGATCAGAACAAAGAGGGTTCTGTTATTCTATGATCAGAATGACCCACAATCAGAGACAGAACCCACAATCCCCGAACCGACACTGACCGTGCCGAAGCCATCCTCCCACCCCGCCAGAATGCCCTCCCCGCCCGGACAGAACATAAATAAAAAAAATAATAAATGAATAAACCCGTTTATTGTTTTCTTTTTTAAAATACAAAAAAGTGAGATCAAAACTAAAATTATACAATTCTTAATGCAATATCAGCAGCTGCTGTGGTGATATCCCTTCAGTGGGAGGATAAAGTTTTACGTACGTTTTTCGATTTTTCTGATTGACTTTGATCTACAGTACGTACAGCCCAAGGAGGTTGGGTACCTCCTTGGTACAGCCACACCTCCTTGTATACGTTCTTTATCCTTGAAAGGTTGTGAGCTATGGAATTATTTTCTTTTTTAAATTCAATTAAACTTGAGTATGTTTTTGTTTAAGTTTATTTTGTTGTATCTAATAATTCTATAATAACATCTAATAATAATAATTTCGTTTTCCCGTCTTGCCGGGGTGTCTTCTTTGCTTGGTCGGACGGAGTGAGTAGAGGAATGAATATGAAACTGGCAACCAGCTGGCCTTCATGGGGCTGTTGAGCCATTGATAAACAAACAATAATTAAAAAAATAATAATAATTTTTAATTCCTATTTTTTTATGGGGTTAATTATTTTTGTGCAAAGAAATAGAATAAACTTACTTCTCAGTTCTCATGCAATGGAAGTCGAAGTACACTAAATATTTTTCAACTTATGTTTATAGTTTACTTGACTTTATTAGTGGCTTTAAATTGGCATTTATCAGTAAAGAAAAACTGATTCAGCTTGTTAGACTAGATGATAGTAGTATTGAATAGATAGTAGTAAGATGATAATGGCTTACATGATTGAAACACTTTAATTGAGTGCTCATTCCTCCTTACACGTTCCATGACAATAATCAATATATGAACTTAGATTACTGTTTTATTTAACTTATTACAGTTTTCAAGTTATTCATTCTTATATATTTTATGTTGTAAAACAGGTGTTAGAGACTTTGTATAGCAAAAAACTTATTTTTTAGTAATTTTAAATGGAAAAAATTATATATTCCCAAAAATTCCCGGGAATTTATGATTTTTAGGAATATTTCTCTTTAATTCCCTGGGAATATATTCCCCGATCTTAAATTACCGGGAATTTTACATCACTATCTGGGCTCTTCTCATAGTTGACACAGATTTTACCTGAATTATCAATATTATTTACTTATTACAGTATATCAAACGTAATACAGAGAAAGTTTCTTTGACATGAATTGACTGAAATGTAATAGTTCTAAATTTGAATGTTTCTTTGCTGTAATCATTGATTCTACTGAGAATAGTAGTGGCTAGAATATTGCAGAAAATTCCATTTCTCAAGATAGAATTGTCTTTCGTAATACCTAATTAATGCCGAATCAGGTCAACTCATTACTAATTATATACTTGAACAAAAAACTTTCTTGTTTCCACAGATTATTGAAGAGCTGAAAGCAAAGCAGAATGTGAACGATGAGTTGACACAAAAAATAAAATTCATCAATGACGAATTGGAAGAAATGAAAAATCTGAATAGCTCTTTGGTAT
This sequence comes from Sogatella furcifera, assembly GCA_017141385.1. NCBI lineage: Eukaryota > Metazoa > Arthropoda > Insecta > Hemiptera > Delphacidae > Sogatella > Sogatella furcifera. The sequence goes on from CM029550.1 coordinate 42,689,862, forward strand.
CCAACAATGAAACACTTGTTTCACAAATAAAACACCACACGGAGAAACAGAAAGGTGAGACACTGATTTCCGATGTTTCAATTTTGTCTAGGGCTACTATTTTTTTTTACTATTACTATATTTTTATATCAAATAAATAAACTTCTAAAACGGGTACCGTACTGTGATTTCAATTTTTTACTCACATACTTATTATTCCGATTATCCTATCGGAAAAATACTTTCTTGCCCAGTCAAATTGAGAGTAGGCCTATTTAGCAAATCCTTTCAAATTAAAAAAATAACACTTATAAACTAGAGTCAAAGTCTATTCTTCATTCAAACAACCTCAAGTTTTTCTTGGCTATGTCGATCTGTAAAAATTATTTTCTCTCATTCTTAAATCAAAGAATAAAAATTGTATTTTTCAATGCATAATTCTGACTATGGGTATATCAACCTTTGAATTATTGATTAAATTCTGAACTATTTACTTGTACTCATGCTGCTAGCAAGCTCATGCTTGTTCAGATTTTTCAAAGTAGTAAATTTTACAATTTTGATTAACGATGAGAGGAGTGATAAGGAATTTGATTAAATGGTCAAATTACGATTTTAATTATGAACTCTTCCTCTGAAAAATATGAATGTTTTCAAATTGACTCCATGAATGAAATTTTAGAATAAAGTAAGCTGGTATATTCAATTAAAGGTTAAAACATTTTTTAATGGAACACACCAGTCCATAGCACAAACTTATTCAAGACAATACTCTACTTAAATACTCTGGTTTCTGGCAGCTCTGACAAACTCCAAGTTATGATACTCTGTTTATTTCATTTGTTTTTCTAAATTAACGGCTTGTTCTACATTACGAACTAAAATGAACATTGCACTAGGACTATAGTCCATTCACTATGGCTTGAATCGAGATGAACAAAAGCTCTGAATGTGTGTGTGTGTGTGCTACTGGAGTGGCTTTGTCTTAGCCACGACATAAACAAGTCACAGCAATGCCGAAATCACGAATTTTGTTGTAGGCAATTCAGAATAAGTAGGCTATCTTTAAGTAAACTTTTTGAATGATACACATTAGGAAATAGCTTGTTCGGTTGTCTCTCGACGGTATGAACCTAAAATGAACAAACAATTATAGTAAAAGTTTTTGTGTCAAAGCTTTGGTTACGGTCCCGACAACAAAATTCGGGATTACGGCATTGCTGTGACTTGTTTATGTCGTGGCTAAAACAATACCACTCCAGTCGCACACAAACACATGCAAAGCTTTTGTTTATCTCGTCTCAAGCCATCGTGAATGGACTTGTGCTTACTTTACTTTTAAAGTAAACCGCAACGTAGTCGGTTCATTCAAACCTTCATACACGATTGCCCAATTAAAAGTTTACAATAATCAATCATAATTTTTGACAATAATATAAGAATAAATAATTATCAATTTCTATTCCACTGTTAATGCTTGCATAAATACATGATTGTGTCTTAGATTCTCAGTGAATAGATTTTTTATGATTTAAGGTCTTGAAGAAAGAATACTGTGTCTTCAGAAAGATTCAGAGACCACCAGAATTGCTTCTAATGAAGCTGTCAAACTAAAGGAGAAGGTAAGTAGCCTACTTTTTTTTATTTTTGATATAAATATTTGTCGCTACAACCACATCGTGAGTTATAGCAGACGCCAATAAAATTGGCGATTGACGAAAGTCTCTGAATATGCTCAGCTCAGTCAGGACAGTCTGAAAGAGGCATAGGAGAGCAAAAAAGTTTAGTCGAGGTAGCTCTTGACTAATGTGCTCTCACAGACCGATCGTCGACTGCCATGACAGAGCTGAGAATTAATAACAGTCATTCTCCAATCTCCAGCTTCTTTGGTTTCCTCTCTAGTTGTTTGTCGTACGGCCGCATGTCGCCATCATTAATAAATAATCTAAATAGGAATAGTTTCCAATACAGCTTTTGGTCTTTTCCTCTGCGAAAAGTAGTATAATATAATGTTTATTTTTTCATTCAAATATTTATTGTTGCATTATTCATAATTGAATCAGCTCTCATTGATTACATAGCTGATCCTACTATACTGTAGAAAATGACTGTAATCAAGAATAGACACATATTAATAATAATAATAATAATAAAAATAAATGAATTAGAATCTTCATATTATTGCTACAGAAATAGACAAATGACTTTTGCAACTGCAAATATTGACCAATGTGCTAAATAGCAAGCGAGATGCATTGAATGAAACTGTTCAAAAAACTATTAAGATATAATAAATTGATTCAACTTGAAACATTGCTCAGTTGGGCAGAATATTTTTGTATCAAAAGATGATAATGTAATTGGTATCAATTTGAATTATTCTATGTTTCTTTGAATGTTTCCAGGAAATTTCCGACCAGAAGAGGCTTATTTCAAAATTAGAGGAATCGATCAACTCCAAAGACAAGGAAATAGCGCAGTACAGATCAGAGATCACTGATCTCGAAGAACTGAGAGATGGTGTTATGAAAGCATTCATGAAAAAAGCCAAAAAATAGTTTGTAAGACCACCTTAAGCTATTTTCTCTGTAAAAAGTATCATGTTTATATTATTTTACTATCATCTTTTGTAATTAGGTTACTCTGTTGAAGTTACAAAACTGTTTTCAATGTTATTTTATTGCTAAATCAAATGAAGGTAAACGTGCTTCACTTGTGAATGATCAATTAATTTTTTTTACAATTTTTATTGTTTATATATTAAATGTTGAACGTCAATCTCATAGAATAGATCAGCAGATTTATTAAATCTCCCCTATTATAAATACCCTATTTTATTTAGCTAAATGAAAGAGTATTGTTATCATATTCTATTAATAGGGTAATTTCTTTTTGTTTGATTGTTTATGTTTGTTTAAACACGCATCTAAAACATTTTTTAAAAATACAATTTTCACCAAATTTGCAACATTTGTGGTGGAATGTGGATTGTGGTGGAAAAAATCGATTGCATTAGCAAAGTCTCATCCTTGGGATAACTCGCTGAAGGGCATTAGGCCTACAGTGACTTATATACTCACTGTAATTACACCACGGCCATATGTGTAGATAACTGCTGAAAATTTTGGCAGCACTCTGAACATGACCCTGACTCGTCCAAATTTAATAAAAATCATGACATAATTTTGTGCTAATTCTGTACTATACATCACCATCAAAAAATATTGTACCCCTCCCCAATTTTGAAATAATACAAAATTTGCCTTTTCCAAATTTCAATAGAAATTATTCCATAATTTAGTGCTAAATTGTGCCACCAAGAAAAAATTTGTACCCCTTCCCGATTTAGGGTGGAAGTGCTTGGAAAGTAGAGACTGGGCTCCATCCTGAGCCAAATGCTGAAAGAAAGCTAGAATTTTGAATTATATCAATGATAGCATATCAGCTGACGCGGCCTGACAAGCAGAAGCAGCAGACTGCTGCAGATATTTGCAGCAAACTCAGGCCGGTGACTTGACCACCAGGGCCCTGGCTTATAAACATTTTACAATCCACATTACTCATAATTCGTGGATTTTATGGGCGTTTCTGTCTCATAAACGTTTCCAATAAAAAGCAAATTCTACAGTTTCAGCTGATTAAAAAAATGACATGAAACAAATTTACCTCAAGTAAATAGAATATCAGAATAGTCCAATGCAATTCTTTTAAAACCAAAACTTTGCTCCTAATTTAATGATTTTGATATATAAATTGATTTATTATTATGAATATATTTAATAATAAATATCAACCATTATTTTTATAGTAAGATTTGAACAGGAATCATTTTTGTCGCTAAAATATTATCATAACCTACAAAGAAAATCGTAAACAAACCAAGTCAGAGGACCCTAGCCTTGTAATATTAAATGGCCGCGATGATTCGAGTTTGAACAGTGATATCGTGAATTTTTCGTGTGAACCAATTTACATAGACATATAACCTACATCTTAAACCTTCATCATTCATCATCACTCATTCATCCTTTTCTTAAAATACTTCGAAACCAAGTCGCAATTGTGAAGAAAGAATAAAGAATACATGGGATTTCCTATTCCACTCGAACCATCGCGGCCATTTGGATTCGAATGTTAGGGTCTTCTAGTGAGTTTTGGCTGATCGTTGATTCAACAGCTGATTCGTTCCAAAATTTGGAACATTGTAAATTGAGAGTTTTATTGGTGAATCTACAATCCCAATCACTTGTTTTTCATCAGAAAAACAAGTTGTAAATCTTTATAAGCCAGGGCCCAGAAGTTGGCTTGTGATTCAACCGTCCCGGTCTCTGGTGGTCGAAATTTGTACTTCTTTTCTATCTTAGAGCATGCGCAGTAAAGAGGCGCATTCCTTTGGCGAAACGCTTGTATGTCAATTGACTGAAATGTTTTGGGTTATTATTCAATTTTATCATTGATTTATCAATAATATCGTAAAGCTATAGAGTATTTATCAGTTTGGAATAGTTTAAAAAATGTATCAGTCAATTTGAAAGCATTTCCATCAAATTATTTTGATATAAATTGCTTCTAGGTTAGGTTTATCCGTATTCGCCATTTTGATTTTCTCTTCTCTCCCGATCGAGAGTCGCGAGTTTCCAGAAGAAGAATAAATAAGAAACCTTCTCCTTCAGAATTGGAATACTGTAATTATTATTGAAATCTATCACACAACATTTCCTTTTGCTCTTCGACATCTTTTATTCGAAAGTAAGTACCTACAGTGGTTTTTCTATTTGCAGGTATTCAAAACCAATGTAGCGAGTGTAGCTACATGCATTTGAATTTAACCACGCTTAGGGGCCAGACCATTGAGCTATATACCAACTGGAGAGAACACTCGTTTGGATAGCAGTATGAAACCAGGTTACGGCCTTTTTTCGTTAGGTTGGTACTCCGTCTGATCTATTTCCACCATTTCAGGAAGCCCGCTTCTTAATTTGAATGAGAAAAAGGCCGCCTTTGGATTGAGAGAGAAATTGACAAAGTTATTAACATTCCATAATGTTTGAAAAATTAATTGCTATTTCTCAGCAATCGTAAATGTAAATAATTATGTGGAAAATAATTTAAAAAATGTTCATTCTAATCCATATTTTCCTTGTTGATGCATTGTTCATTGCAAACTTCTTATTTCTTTATTGTTAATTCCAGACTTCTAGGTGTAATTTTTTATAGATAATCTTTAAATTTTCTGTTATTATTCCATTGAGCTATTATCTATGTTGAGGATAAACCTTTTACATTAAATTTTGTTTGATAATGGATTAAATAACAATGGAATTTGTTAATTATGACCTTATGGGATGAATTTATTAATGACAGAATGTTTATGAATTTGATGTAGGTGAAAATTTATTTATGTAGATTTGAGATTGTAAGAAAATTTTGCATTGACAACCTTGGATTAAATAAATCTTGTTCAATAATCTCTTTAAATTTTGTTCCATTAAAGCTTACACTGGAGTCATTGAATCATGGCAGGGACTTATCTTCTAAATTTTCCTGCAACATTTTATCAGTGATAAAAATACTGTTTCTTAGGAATTTAGTGTCTTTGGTATTGGTATCATCAAAAGTCAATGCGTTTGAAGGAATCTCATTGACAATTTTATGTTACAGGCTCTAGGATGTTCAATAATAATTAGGTAACTTATATTATTCAACATAATTATATATAGTACCTATAACTTATAGCCTACAGGTAACTTATATTGTATAGAGCCAAAATTGAAGTTTAAATTCCATTCAACAATCTTTATCACATTTTCAAAGCACAAAGAAGTGCTGATATATTTTAGAAGAGCAGAAATATATATATCAATGGGCAACAGAGTTTCTATCTTTAGAAGTCTTGAAGTAAAATAAGTTCAAATAATAAATTCTTAGCTTATCAAGTCATTTATTGTTTGAAAAAGTAGTAGAATTGTTGACAACTCAGTAGGCTACAACTTATAGTGTCATGCTATTTGAAGAATAGGCTGTGGTACTGTATTGATGTTATCTTTTTAGATAACATAAATAATTTAATGGATAGACAACATCACCCAACTACTGATGATAAAATAATAGATTAGGTGCTATTGATGTTGATAAACATACTACAAAATAAGTTTTTAACTTGTAGGTACCTGTACCAACAATCAAAAATTGTACTTCTGTGCTGTAAGTAGGTAGTCTATGTGCCAAATAATTCATAACACAATTACTATAATTCACAAGTTGGAAAAACAGCTATTGTCTTCCAAAATGATCAAATGCATCATAAATGACAATAAGGTTAAATTTCATTGCTCAAGAATTATTCTGAAGGAATTATTTGTAAATTAACTGATAGCTGTTTCCCCATTTGCTTCCATTGAAAATTCAAACTCCCGCGCAACTTGTCCTCAACATGCAATGGCTGACAGGTTTGTCAAAAAAAATAGGTGTAACACTGCTTGCTGAAGAAGTGCGATCTCCATTTTGTATATAGCTCAATGGGCCAGACAACAAGTACATTTTTTGTACACTGGTCTCCTTGCCACAGCTCGTTCAATGGGAGGGAGGATCCTGGTAGACCTTTCTTCTGTACGACCTACATAAAAAAAGGGTGGCCACCGATAGGCTGGACAAGCCACAGCAATGACACGACACAACGAACCTAATCTCTCAGGCAGTAATATTGTTTCTTGAATACGGTATTGGCTTATATTCTAATATATTGGTGGAATGAGTGAAAATTATCGATTGGGATATTAATCTCTTTTATTTTAGTTTTAAGATGAATTCATCATTTTTTCTCTCTGCATCATGATTTTTCACGGTGTGTAACAAACTGGTCTAAGTTTGTTAGCTGGTCCAGTTGCTTTCAAACTGGTCTAAAGCAAAGTGGTCTAAAAAACAAATATTCCCATTCCCATACAATATTGTCAAAATTTGAGTAATTATACATGATAATGTATAATAATCTATTTAGAATAATCTAAAATATTTTAATATTCATAATAGCAGATCTTTCCCATATTTCAGTACACGGTTCATTTAACAGTTGTCAGCATTGTAATCATTCAATGAATAGAATAATTCATTTTTATATTTTTATTCGTGGTTAATCATAAAATATATCATTTGATCATATTTCATTCAATTCTACTGGGTAATATCTCTACTTCTTCTCTACCATGAGGAATGCACCACAAAAAAATAGTGCATGTCTTGATGTGTATAATCTCAACTCTTTAATTGTGAAACTTGCTTCTCCATTTATTTGTGAAGTTTTGTGCTGTCTATTCAATAATTGTATTGATGATGGAATCTTTCCAAAATGTCTAAAATTCACTAAGGTGATTCCTTTGTTCAAGAAAGGCTCTGTTACAGATTATAATAATTTTAGACCTATCTCTATAATACCTATTTTCTCAAAAATCTTTGAGAAAATCATGTATATGCAGATTAGTGATTATTTTGAGAGTAACAATCTTTTTAGCCTTAGACAGTATGGATTTAGACCGTTTAGAGGCACTGGAATGGCTATATCTGAATTTGTTAAGTGCTGTATGTATTCTATTGATGAGAGAAATAGAGTTATTGGCAGTTTCTACGATATGTCAAAAGCCTTTGACACTATATCTCATAAGGTTTTAATTCAGAAACTAGTTTTTTATGGCTTTGACAATAGTGCAATCAATCTTGTTTCTTCGTACTTAAATGACAGGTTTCAGTCAGTCTTTTACAACAACAGTTGCTCCAGATTTTCCGAAGTAAAATCAGGTGTCCCCCAGGGTTCTACCTTGGGACCACTTCTTTTCATTATCTACGTTAATGATCTGCCTGCAGCTGTAAGTAATGATTCTGTGACACCTTTTATGTTTGCTGACGATCTTGCTATACAGATTAATTGTAGTAATTTTTTCAATCACTTTTCTGTTAATTCTGTTGTGGAGGACTGGTCTGCAGCAAATTCACTTTGCCTTAACAAGGATAAAACACAAGTAATGGAGTTTTGTTTAAGTGTAAATACAGCTAATTCTAATTTTTTAGGTTTAACTGTGCAGAATAATCTTAAGTGGGATTGTTGAGGTTATCCATGCTTCTTGAAACTGCAGTAATAAATATTGATAAATAGTTATACTTGCTTTGCAGCTCACTCACGATTTTCTTTGAGTCGCGGACGCGTTTTGAGCAATGGTGCTCATCTTCGGCGCTCCTTACTAAGACTCAATTAGTAAGGATGGAAGGATATTAGTAAAATGTCTTAGTAAGGAGCGTCGAAGATGAGCACCATTGCTCAAAACGCGTCCGCGACTCAAAGAAAATCGTGAGTGAGCTGCAAAGCAAGTATAACTATTTATCAATACTTAAGTGGGAATCACACATCAATGTACTACATGGTAGAATATCTAAGGGTTTATTTCTGCTCAACAGATTGAAATTCATAGTCAACTCTGATGTATTACTTACTGTGTATCATGCTTATATACATAGTCATATGTCTTATGGAATTGTTGCATGGGGCAATGATACTAATGTGAAGAGGTTATTCATTTTACAGAAGCGAGCTGTGAGGATAATTGCTCATGTTCATAGTCAAACACATTGTAAACCTTTTTTCATGAAGTTTAAAATATTGACTTTGCCAGCTATTTATGCATATGAATGTCATTTATACATTAAGAAAAATTTGTCTAGTTTTCCTGTTAATAGCTATGTTGATAGTCACTATACAAGGCAAGCTTCAGAGCTAAGACTCAATCAATGTAATTATTCCTATACGCTGAGTGGGTTTATGGAATATGGAATTAGACTATTTAATAAATTACCAAATGCTTTTAAAACTTGTGATGTTAGTTGTTTTAAGAAAAAACTGAGAGCTTTATTAGTGGAAAAATGTCCTTATAATAAGCACAAATTGATGACAAATTTATGATTTTTTTTTTGTTAAGCCTATACTGTTATTTTACCTGACATGTTAATGTTATTTGACTTTGTTATACATTTTTTTTCTAAATGTTGCGACAATAAAAGAATTTGAATTTGAATATTCTAAAGTTTGTAGGTTATTTTCCTATTCGAAGCATGGTCGATGAGTTGCTAGTCCGTGTCTTGGCTACCTTTTGTCTAGGCTATTGGTAGCCACCCTTTTTTTTGTAGGTCGTACTAGAGAAAGGTCTACCAGAATACTACTAACCGCTCAGAGTCAGACATCAGACTCAGCGGAATGCAGCATGGCACTGGCACATGCATTTTGTTTGTGATTCACTCCTTGTTCTTTTTTTAAATAATGAGATTAATCTTTGAAACTTCAAAAAAAGATTGTGGTCTATCAAATTTTTCTGCGATGCGGAATGTTTTAAAATGTATGTTGTTTCTTATTTTCACAACTTCAGATGCAATTATCAAGCATGTCCATGCTGGCAATAATGTGATTGTTGATGCTGTGAAACCGATAGGTAAAATTTCAAGATTCTGGGTTTATACAGGATTTAGGTAAGCAAGACTTTGTGGATTCCAATACTTTTTGAGAATGAATTTTTCCACTCTGCTCTGGTTAACTCATTAATTTGTATCCATGTTAGGATTATCCCTTTACTTTACTAAACCGATGCCTAACTTGACTCAGTGTGGGTCAGTGTTCAGCTCCAAAGAGAATTTAAATGCGTTTTTCTAATTCTTAGTAGCTTAGAAATCTCGAAATTTAGCTGCACGTTAAAGCAGATTAGCTACGGTATACCATCCAAAATCTAAAGCTGAAGTTGTTGATATTCTTAGGCCAATATGGTGTTTTTGTAGGCGAAAGTGTTGTTTACCGGCCACCCTTCCTGAATACTCTGAATAGCCAAGTTATTGCCTCTCAAACATACATCACCAATTATATAGTCTTTCTATGATAATGTAGGTAAACTGGAGTTGGCATGCATCTACACAAGGTGCTTTCACAGAAACGGTGGTGCAGCAATTTATTTGAAGAATTTTGTCAAGTTTGAGCAGCTGGATGTTCAGGATTACTGTGTGGAACTTACAATGGAGCTTGTAGCAGTCAAGCTGATGATTTTTCAATCATTGTGGTCTCCATTTATCGGTCTCCAGATGGCGATTTTGAGCAGTTCATTAAACGTTTAGATGATCTTCTGATTGCTTTGACAGGACAGCATGGTTCAAGATTGATAATTGGGGGTGATTTCAACATTCATCTGGAGGTTCCATCTAGAGAGAGAAATGATTTCTCTAACCTTCTACGAGGACATGGACTTTTTGTTGCAAATCATCTTCCAACAAGAGAAAATGCATGCTTGGACACAGTGGCCACAGACTTGGAATCATGGGAGTATGGAGTTGAAGTCATTGACCCTATGGTATCTGATCACTGTGCTGTTGTTTTGACAATGAAACAAGATACAAGAGATGTGCTCCCACCAACCTGGCACACAAACTACAGCTTCAGCAGCAGAAGTGTTAAAGAAGAACTTATACCTTGTTTATGCAGCAGGTTGAATGAAATAAATTGGAATGAGGTCATCACACTGGTCAAGCCTGAATATGCATTTGATATGCTTATTGCAGGGTACATGAACATCTTTGACTCGGTTTTTCCAAAAGTGATAAAAAGGGTGCCCAGGAGTACAAGCAGGGTTCCTCCTCACTCAAAGGATAGATCATGGTTCACCGAAGATCTGACCAGACAGAAGAACTTGGTGATACTCCTGCATCACTTGTACAAATCAGCAGAGTTTCTAGATGAGAAAATGGAAAAACATAGGTGCTATGTGAGACAAAATAAAATATATAGACAAATGGTAAGGCAGGCAAAGAAAGTATATACTGCTAGTACCATTGAATCAGCTCCAAATAGCTGTAAAGCTGCGTGGGAGGTCATAAACAAACATCGACCCAAAAAGCCTAAAGTAAAATCTAACATCAGTCCTGACCATTTCAATGATTACTTTGTGAGTGCTATTGAGGATGTTCTGGAGAATCTGGATGAAACTGACATAGACCCTTTGGAGAATGTTGCAAACACAGTGAATAAGATGAGTGTATTGAGGAGTATCAATGCGGATAGAGTCATAAACATTGTCAAAGGCTTGAAAAACTCTAAAACCCAGGATATATTTGGTCTATCCACTTCTGTCTTGAAAGCGACCATTGAACATGTAGCAGAACCAATGGCTACAGCAGTTAACCACTGCTTGAGGTTGGGGGTGTTCCCAGACTCTCTGAAGCTGGCAAGAACGCTGCCAATCCACAAGAAGGGAAATGCAGAGCTTCCATCAAATTTCAGGCCTATCTCAATAGTGCCAATAATGTCAAAAGTAATTGAAACTGAGATGAAGCTGCAACTTACCAACTTTTTTGCAAAGAACAACCTTCTGTCCCAGTCTCAGCATGGATTTAGAAATGGTCACTCAACGGCATGTGCTCTCCTGTGTTTATCTAGAAAGATACAGGATGCTTTTGAGTGTGGTGATTCACTTGCGCTCACACTATGCGACCTAAGCAAAGCTTTCGACTGTGTGCCCCATGGTATACTGATTGGGAAGCTTAGTAAGTATGGTGTCCAGGGAGCAGCTCTAAACACAATTAGGTGCTACTTGGAAAACAGAAGACAAGTGGTCTCACTTGAAAGAGCTTCATTAAGTGTTAAAAATGTGAAGCATGGTGTACCACAAGGCTCTGTATTAGGCCCCCTGCTCTTCATACTCCTCATGAATGACTTCCCAGACAGCCAGGGGTCTATCCTTTTTGCAGATGACACCACACTGATTGCTAGAGGAGGCAACAGAAAGGTCAGCTGAACAACTTGATGTAGCAAAGTCCTGGTTCACTGCAAATAGAATGAAGTTGAATGGGGAAAAAACTAACCTTCTGGTTTGTTCTCTCAAGAGAAATGCAGTAGAGTCTGACCCTGTGAAGCTCCTTGGGTTTTGGGTTGACAACAAGTTGAGGTGGAGTCAACATGTGGCTGAGGTCTGCAAGAGACTGTCAAGGGTAATTTTCCTTCTAAGGAAGCTGAGACACATTGTCTCCAGGGATTACCTGGTCTCGGCTTATCACTCCCTTTTCCACAGTCACATCATGTACGGAATCCTGTTGTGGGGACATGCACCTTATTGTCATGATGTGCTGCTCCTGCAGAAGAAAGCAGTCAGAGCCATCACTTTTGCGGACTGTAGGGACCATTGCAGGCCACTCTTCGGAGAACTGAGGATACTAACCATCCACAGCCAGTACATCCTGTCCTCCTTGATGTATGTCAAAGACAATCTGCAGCAGCTGTCAACAAGAAATCAGATACACAGCTACAATACACGACATGCAACTGACCTGGATGTTCCTCGCTGCCGGTTGGCTGCTACTCAGAGAGGCTTCCCATCAGCTGCCTTGGGCTTTTACAATGGACTCCCAATCGAAGTTAAAAGTGCATCGCGTGCAAGATTCAATGCTCTCGTCAAGCAAAAATTAATTGATAGAGCAATCTACTCATTGGCTGAACTAGCTGATGAGCCATTATTTTGATGTATGACACAGTCTGTCTGGTAAACCCAGTCAAGGACAACGACAACAAGTATCAAGTAAGTATCAAGTGTCCAAGGTCCAAGCAAAGAAGACTTTCTGGCAATATGGGGAAATGATTCCAGCTTGATCCATATTGGTTCAAAAATTATAACTTAGATTTGGTTTCAACTTGTAAAAATATTCTGATCTGTAATTTAAGACTAAATCATCTAATTTGTGGATCTGACAACATTTGTTTTCACTCACCTGAATTATGGAGAAGTTCCACAACATTTCTGAAGTGTAAATTAATAATTCTGCAATATTGACCAAGCTGGAACCATTTCCCCATAACTTATTGACAGAATGTCTTCTTTCATTGGACAGACTATAATAATTGGTGATTTAGAATTGAGTAATTTATAACCTCCTTTGGGAGATTGGCTGCCGTGAGTAAAGATGGTCAGTCGTTTCCAGTTTCTTCAGTAGGCTAATAATAATTGTTGCATTACACTCTAACTGATTAATTGATTGCATGTCATTCAGAGGTGTTCTGCATCTTCACTTGGTTGTAAAGACTGGCTTATGGTTGAGAGGATCGACGTGCTAACCACACGTTGCCTCTATCCTGGGATTCTTGTTGATGATTATTCGTCTGCTGTATGGTCTGTCTGGGCTGGGAGGGCGTTCTGGTTCTGGCGGGTTCGGGTGTGGCTTCGGCTCGCTCGGTGTTGGTTCGGGGGCTGTGGGTTCTGTTTGAGAATTTATGGCTTTTGGGCCGGTATTGGCCGGAGCTGGAGTCGTTTTCCGTGCTGCTGTAATAGTGCACTCTATGGCATACAGTGTCACATGCTTCTTTGATCTTATATTTATTGTACTCATCCCTTGAATTTTTTTAATCTATTTTCGCTTTCATGGTGACTTTTAATATTTTACTCTTGTTACATGTTATAGTTCATGTTTTTATATTCTTTTAATAGCGTAATTCACGTTGTACTCTCATTTACTGGTAGAATATCAATCATGATTTAGAATTTATTTACTTTCAGTGCCCCTGGACCTAGAGAAGCAACAATTGAGTTTTTAACATCGCGTGACGTTGAATACAACCTAGCTTTGATAGGTGCTGTACCTCTGAAAGGTATTCAATTTGTTCGGATTCATTGGATTCTGGATCTGATCATAGTGAGGTAAGTTCAATCACTGTTGCTCATGACAATATTTTTTTGCCAAACGAGCTTTAAGCTGTGTGTGTCCACAATTAAAACGTGAACGCCCAGCTTGAGGCATCAGCCTATACTCTGTTCAATGATTGTTAGGAGAGAAGCTTAGCCACCTGAGACTTTTTATGCAGATAGCCTATTTACTACAAACCAAGAAGGGGGGGACTCGTTGGAGTAAGTGATAACTTGCCGATCTGATAACCATCAGGACCCTAGTTCGAATCTAGACTAGGGAGCAAGTCTTTGTCCACATCTCAACCACATAGATAACTTGATGCCACCCCGTCTTTCGGAGGCTGTTGGTCCAGACTACCTAAAAAGTAGCCGTCATCTCTCTCATACCCACTCACAAGCCCAAACCCCATGTGGTTATCACCCTCGGAAAAGTAATGATTGACTTTGTTCTGAGCGATATGCTTCTTTCTGTTTTAGCTTATCGGTGTCGAAATCGACTTTGACAAAAACAAATTCAATTTAGTGTAATTCAACAAGAGAATTTAGTGTACATGGATTGTTTATGGCTTTCAACAAAATAATCAAACTAGAATGCAACTAATTGTGGCAATTTTCATGAATCTCTCAGCAACAAACTAGTGAGTTTGGTTCTATTTTCCATTTTCTTTTTCAAAGTGATTCAAAAATATTGAAACCTTTTGAAATATTCATCTAGTCTTATTTTAGGGACTTGAGGTACGATTCCCAAGCGGCAGCTCGAGCCGTGCGGCACTAGCTGCGCTGCTCTAGCCATCACAACTCTATTCACATAACTATTTTGTGATGTAATACTATGTAATAACTATAT
>CM029550.1:42704878-42737159 GCA_017141385.1 Sogatella furcifera
TGTAACGCAAGCAGAGTGGCGCAGTTGTGGTGGTGGGAAGAAACTTTAAATTAAATTATTTGATCCTTGTATAGATTTATACCTAACCTTATATTATTTCAGATGGGCAATAAGAAGATATCAAAACTTAAAATATTTATAGGTTAATATAATAAATTCTGAAATCATCAAAATTACACACCCAACATAATACAAGGGGATCGTGAATGTAAGAGAATTCAAAATCAAACCACCACAGAAGAAATGGATCTCATCTTTAGAATTGTGACAGAGGTGATTACAAATTAATAACGAAAAGTTATAGTAGCGACATCCCTTGGTTTATTTCTAAAAACCAGAATAAATAAAATCAAAAGATAATAGCAATTGGATACCGGAAATATAAATTACATTATTTTTAGAAATACGGGTTACAATCATTACTTAAATTCTTAAATATGTTAGTATACATAAATACTTTGTGTGGTAAAGGGCCCCCCATAAACTTTCACACTATGTATCACTATTGCTTTTTAATTGCACTTCACTTGGTTGATAAAATATTGGTTTCAATGGAAATTTGAATCTGATCCTTCTGAGGTTTTTCTTTGTAATCCTGATGTGTAGAAGTCTGGGTTTCCTTGGGGTTTTTAACGAGATACCCTCGATCCATCTGCGAAGTCCATGCTACAGTATTGGTTTCCTGGTTAATTTCAGCGAGGTGAATACATCCAGGTTGATACATTGACCGCTGATACAGCGGATTTGGAGATTGGTAAAATTTGAGAGAAGAATCCAATAACTTAGTAAATTTACATATCAATGAAAAATTGAATTAAAAAAAAAATCAGGATGAAGCTACTATGTAAAAGAATGAGAATTTAATTAATGTGACTACATCCTGTACTTCAAAGAACTTTCAACAAATCTTATAGAAGAAAGAAAATGTCTATCTGAACTGGTTGAGAGCTAGATTCGAAGTGAATTGAAATTAATAGAGGAGCAAACAGTACAAGGCTATCCCCACTCCTAAGCAACAGTCGATCAAGCAGAATTTTGTTCAAGAAAGAGAGCAACCAAGCAACATACAAAGTAATGAAAAAGGAGGAAAAATATAGAGAGAAATCTACTAAAAGAATAAGCTTGTAATTGCAAGAACAATGATAAAGTTGTTTTCCGAGTAATTTGAAAAACAATTTTATCAAGTAATGGAAAATTTATTAAACGTTTTTGGTTGAAAAACAAGATAAATGAATCATGTTATTTCATACCGTTACAGTAGTTGACCTGGAAGAGCATTGACATTCTGGTTACAATATTGTCCACAGAGAATGACACGGTAGGGGAAAGTGGGGCAAAACCGACCTGCTAGTGTTTGAAGTTCCATTAATAAAAATCTGTTGGCAGATTTACCAAAATATGATGTCAATCTTATTCTTTACATATTTCATTACAACTATACATACTCAAATTCATTGATTCAATTGTAATAAAAACTGTAATAAATAAATAATATATTCTTGCAAAATGACGGTTTTGCCCCATGGGTGGGGCAAAACCGTCTTATGAGTGGGGTAGAACCGACATTAATGGAAATGACATAGAAACACTTGAAATAAACACACAAATCACAAACTTTTATTTAATAAAGTTGTCATGAAAAAGGAAATAAAAAATATCATGGGATTACTTGGAATATCCACTCAATTAAAGGTGTCAAGATAATAAAAAGTCAAAATAAAAATGGAGATAACAAGGGATTATTTGAAATATTTACACAAATCACAAATGAAAGTGTCATCTTCCTCTTCACATTTCGAGCAATGCTCATGAGCCCATCCTTTGCAACTTGAGCACTGGATCCAACCCTCTTTTTGTTTGGAATTTGAATAGAGGTCATTACAAAAATACACGTCTCTTCATCATTTTCTTCATCTGATTCATCATCTGTTTCAACTTTTTCTTCTTAATATCCATTACCTCTTTTGATGGCTTCACCAATGGGAAAGTTAGTTTCCTCTTTGTTGGCTGAGGCTTTTTGGGTTGCTTTCCCTCACTGCATTTTCTTTTCTTTTGCTCTCCCTTTGCTTCATCTTCTTTTTCTTCTGAACAGCAGCTTCCAATTCTGCTTTGTAAGGGATGAGGTCAAAATTACAGTTTTACCTTTCCTTCTCACAATCCTTTTCTTAGCCCTCTCCATTTCCTGAGGTGGTGGCATTAACATTTTTGGAGAGATCTTAAATACTTCTCTGGAGCTTGATGGGTGTGACAAATGAGGTGTGGTGGATGATGTTGATGGTTGTGAAAAATCGAGTGTGGTAGATGTTGATTGTTGAGGCAAATCAGATGCAGCAGATGTTGAAGGTTGTGACAAATCAGGTGCAGTGGATGTTGATGGTCGTGATGAATCAGGTGCAGTGTGGGGTGTTGATGGTTGTGACAAATCAGGTGCAGTGAATGATGATGGTTGTTGCATGTCCAGTGTGGTAGATGTTGATGGTTGAGACAAATCAGGTGCAGCAGATGTTGAAGGTTGTGACAAATCAGGTGCAGTGGATGTTGATAGTCTCTCAGTGGTTTCTGATGGAGCAAACATATGATCTGGAAAAATATTTCTATTGTAGGGATAGATTCCAGTCTTCTCGAACCCATTGATGGCTGTTTGCATGACAGCAGCCCTAGGAAATGCCTTGCTCAGGAGTAGGCCAATTTGATAGATAGTGACACTCCTTCCTGGGTTAGTAATCAACCACTGTCTCACCTCTTGCTCGTAGTATTTGCTAAGTGGGGCCATGAATGTTACGTCAAGTGGCTGGAGTCTATGAGTAGTGTGTGCGGAAAGCAAAGTAGAATAACATTGTTTTGCCTGGCTAACTGAACAAGCTCCAAGCTTTTTGTGTGTGATTCATGTCCATCTAAAATCAATAAGACTGGCTTGTCAGGTCTGGGATTGGCAAAATCGATGAATTTTTTGAACCAGATAAGAAATGAATCTTTGTTTGATCCACCCAGATTCATTGTAACAAGCAAACGATCCAGGGGGTGCCCCATCAATCAATAAGGGATTCTCCCTTTTTCTTGGAAACACAAACATTAATGGCATAAACTTTCCTGAAGCACTAATACAGGTTTCTATTGTTACAAGTACACCGCGTTCTGCTGAGGACAAACTTCCTACCTGTTTTTTCCCCCGCAGGGCCAGAACTTTTGATGGTTTGTTAGCAACTGTCAAAATCCCAGTTTCATCTACATTATATATGTCCTCTGGGAGGATTTTATACTCCTTATAAATGGATTCAAGCAGATCATAGAACT
The DNA here is from genome assembly GCA_017141385.1 of Sogatella furcifera. NCBI lineage: Eukaryota > Metazoa > Arthropoda > Insecta > Hemiptera > Delphacidae > Sogatella > Sogatella furcifera. The sequence continues at coordinate 42,708,173 of CM029550.1, forward strand.
TCCCAACTGCAAATCGATTAAACCCTTTGGCTCGAGCTAGCGAAGTGGCCTCAGGTGATCTGAGAACTATTTCGGGGTGTCTTTGAGCAAAGCCATAGTACCAATCTTTGCCTGCAATCTTCTTCTCCCTGTTAAAGCTATGATTTATGAGATTTTTCTCTGCTAATTCAAATGCCAGTCTTCGTAGATCAGTTATGGTTAGACCAAATAGTCTTTCTTCCATAACCAGAATGTGCTGCACAAGTTCATCCTCTTGTGCTTGAGTAAAACTGTATCAAACCGCCCCAATCGTTTGTTGGCAGCAGCTTCTGCAGTCAACTCATTTTGTGAGCCTTCTTGACTCGGTCAATTAAGGTGGTTCTAGGGACATTGAATGTCTGAGCTGCGACTGTGTAGCCCATCGTCCCTTCAAGGAGTGCTGCTATTGCCGCTTTCATTCCCTCTTGAGACCAGGTCTGCCGATTTGAAGTTCTCTTGTAGGTTCGCACCATTTCTGAAAATAACAAACAAAATTCTATAGTATAGCTCATGGGTCAAATAATAATAATTATTATTTTTGCCTGTATCACAACCACACTCATCACATATTTATGTTGGAAATAATATGAGATGCATACATGTGGTAGTGTGTTTATTATAACATTATAAATAATTGTTTATCTATTCATTTATTCCATTACTTATAATGCAACATGATAAAGCTCATGTTCAAGTTCATAATAATGAAAGGAATAATATTTCTGTTTTATCCAAAGAATTGACTATTCTTCAATTTCACAGTGATCATCTGAACAGCACAAAAAATCCTAATAGGATAAACAGAGAATAAAATCGAGAGATAGTAGATTGAGAGCTGCATGAGATTTATTTGAAGATCACAGGATAGGTTCATCCACACCCTGCATTCTAGGATGAATTATAATAAGGCCTATAACAGAATCCATGAAGAATTGTATTGAAAGATGGGTAAAAAAGCAGCTTATAAAAGTTTTATTTTGAATGTATTTTTTTTCAGGATATAGTTTATAATAGTTCAGCCTACTGATGAAATATGCACATTTTAAAAACAATGAATAAACAAACAGTAGGCCTACTGAACTAGTTTCAATAATAGAGTGATTACTCAAGTACACTAAAGAAAAACTAATCAATGTGCAAGGGGTAAAACCGACTGCAGTCGGTTATGCCCCTCACTCAAATGTCGGTTTTGCCCCACAGCACATGCTAAAATAAAAATGGCCACAACCGATTACAGAGCAGTTCAAGGTTTATTGTATTTATATGGATTCATTCGAAAAGATACACTGATTTCAATAGCAAACTTACCGGAATTGTATCCAATAGCACTCAAGACAGGTGAATAATCATATGTGACTGAAAAATTGAACAAATTTTCAGAAAAAACTTCAAAAATTTGTAGAACTCGAACAACTTGGTTTACAGCACTGAATGCAAGCTACATCTGACTCATATTGTGTAGGCTTACTTGGTACATTTTTTTCCCGCATGGTGACAGCACCAGTCAATCAATCAGAGTGGGGTCGGTTTGACCCGTCCAGTCGGTTTTGCCCCACTTTCCCCTACTCCCATTGTCGGACAATCCAATGTTGTAGATGATGTCTTTGATGTTGTTGGGCTCTGATTGGTTGTCTTCTTTGTCTTCTTCAGAATAGTAGGAACGGTCTTCTTCTTCTGAGGCTGTGGTGTATCCCTAGTCTTTGTTGCTGGTCTCTTCTTCTGTATTTTCCGCTTGGCTGAAGTCGATGGAGGAGATTTCTTTTTTGCACCACTTGAATATTGATCTATATCCATGTCCAAACTCTGAGAATCGTCCAGTACTTCCGAACATTCTAATTCTTGTGCTATTAACTGTTTTTGTTCACTGTCACTGAGTAGTTTCATTTCAGGCGGTAACTGAGTAAAATGAACAGAGACACTTGTTAACAACAAATTTGCTAACCGATTGTACCAATTTGCCAGGTAGTCAGAGACTGAGTTCTTAACTGTTGAGAAGAATGTTTTAAACAAAAGTTGAGTGTTGTGTGCAAAATGTGTTAAAAATGGTAGAGACTTATTTGTCCATTGGCACAGTGCCAACCCCATCTACCCTGCTCTGTTCACTTGCTTCTTGGAAATTTGCATAAGGTGATACATGATAAGTTTAAAACCTTATCATTATTTATTAGAGCTTATTATTATTATTATTATTATTAAAATAATTGTTCTCTTGTATTGTTCTGTTATTGGTATGTGAGAATTGACCAAATTACCAACACCTTAACTGGAAGCATAGTGGTCGCACATTTGTGTAGTATTTAGTTATGAAAAATATATAAGATGCAGTTAATAAGCATCTTCTAAATCTATTGCAAAGAATAAGGACATCACTGAGTGACTTCAAAGGTCTTTTCTAACCGATTGTTAGATCCCTTGTCAAGGATATAAATGTGTTTCAATTTCAGGTGAGTATCAAATAGTGATTTGCAATAGGCTAGTATCAATAGTCAGGTTGACTATCAATTTTTTTCTTTGCTATTGTTTAACTCACGTGGAGAGTGTGCTCTCCACATAGGCCTACTGTGATAATCATATCTGGACTATTGATACAAGTCACAGAGCACCTCAGTGCAACAGGATGGAAAAGCTTTTGCTATTTTCACTGGATAGAAAAAAGACAATGGTAATGACTTGATGTAGCCAGTGTAATGACAGGACATTAGAATGAACTGAAAATCAAATAAGTTGCACTTTTGGGCTCAGGCAAGCTTGGTTCATTGCTTAGTGCATGGGCTAAATCTAATGCTTTATGGTTGCATCAGAACACAATGTTTGCTTGAATGTGAAATACTCTACAACCTTCACAATCAGCAAATTTAATATAAAAATAGCTTGATTACATCAATTGTAATGTTATTTGGTTACTGTGGTAACCTAACCAGCAGTTGATAAGTTATTTCAGCTCTCCAGCTATAGTGTGCTCTGCATACTTTAATATTAATAATGATGAAGACGGCATTTATAAAATGGCATTTCAAGGCCTAGGTGGCGCAGTGGGCTAGGGCGTTACAACCTTCAGTCTGCTAGCACTGCCACAGGTCTGGGTTCGAATCCCTGAGGCATGGCTGTTTTTCACCTCATCAATCACCTTAGCACTCGAGATCCATGACCCATGCACAAGCTGAAATGCTTATGTGGGCATCATCCGCAATAAAAAAAAACATTTTTATGGAAATCAGTTTTGTTTTATACTATGTTGGGAAATCTGCAATATTGCTTTCAAGAAAAGACTTGCACCCCCAGAACAAGAGTATCGTAACTCAAAACTGCTGTTTTGTGGGAAAATGAGTTTGAAGTTTTGAGTCTCAAACTCACATTTAAATCATCATTCAATTGAATCTATTCTACTATAAAAAGAATATTTTATGATGTTGAAAATAATAAAGAAAACATTGGATGAGTTAAAAATTTAATTTCCAAAATGTATATGGCTAAAAATAGTATTTAAATTAGAAATTTTGAGTTACGATACTATTGCATCAAGTATTGGACTAATATTTTTGAGTTGAGCTAAAGAAACACGGTAGAAAATCATGAATGAATGTGAATTTTTCTTTATTTACAAGCAAATAAATAAATGATTAAAGTATTATTATTCTCTGAATTTAAATTAGTTTGACCTCAGCTCACTATAATACTCGTGATAAATGGCTGGAATCAGATTTTCCCTACACAAAGCTACAAGATCCCTCTTCTTCTGCTCACTTATTGATGGCGGGACCTTATAGGCTGGCAACAGTGCAACTGATGTCAGATTCATCGATTTTTTCCTTCCATGGATACATACTTCTTTGAAAGCTTCATCTTTGTAGCTTAGTTTCACGAAGAAGCTGTAGGGGCTGTTTTTTCTGTACTCAATTATTTTTATATCTGTCCACATTACTCTTTCTCTTTCTACAGTTGTGATAAAATTATTGCCCATTGTGGATGACAGTTTTTTTAGATCAAAAACTTCATTGGTTGCCAACTCGGTGATCCTGTACGGTTTTCCAGTTTTTTTTGCCAATGAAATTACAGGCGTCCATTGAGCAGGTATGAAAATTGGAGAGCCTCTGAGCACTCGTTGCTTCTCCTTCTCAATGCATGCGTGCATAGAATCACCTTCATTCTGAGAGTGTCCAGAAATTAAAAATTTATGAGTTATTTTCTCAATGTTCTCATTTTTAACAATGTGCAGCATCAATGAAGTAAAATATTTGTTTTTATTCTGCCCAAAACAATTGTCTGAATACAGAATAATTTCATTGCCTTGGCAGTGACTTTTAATATGCTTGTAAAGGCATGTTCCTATTTCATTGGCCCCCCTCTGAGCAATGGTTTTGTCCCAAAAGTAGCAGTGTCCTTCTTTACTCACAGCATTGTAGACAGTGAGGTTATAACAACTTAGTTTTCTCTTATAGTAGAAAGCATTGATATCACCACAAGGACAGTTTAAAACTGCTTGCAAATCAAAACAAAGGACGTCAATGCCTTTATTTTCTCTTCCTTTTTCAATATCTTTCTTTTTCTCTTCGTGTGAACTCACTTTTTCAAAAATGTGTTGCTCATGTGAGCTCTTCAACTCTTCTTTTCTTAGTGAATCACTATTCTTGAAGGATTCACATGTATTGCACTGATCCTTCTTTGGTTTGAACAGACCAATGTTGAATTCTGTATTAAAGATAGTGCAATACAAGTGAAACTTTCCACACTCTTTTCCTTCTTCTTCACATTTTGTTTTGTATAATTCATATAGTTTTGTAAGAGTTAAACTGCCATCAATGTACTCTCTGCTCGTTTGGGCTCTTAAGTAATGTGACTCAACTCTATCAATACTTTTTATATGATTTCGTATGTCTTCTTTAATATTTGAGTCAATTTTAGATTTCGATTGCTTTCCTCTATTATCATTTTCAACCGTTCCTTCTCCATTGAGTTTCTTCAGAGCAGTTTTGACCATCTGGTCTGTTATGCTGAGTGTTGATAGGAAAAATAATTTACAAACCTTCTTCCTTTGTCTGTCAACCTCCAAATAGAATGCATAATTATTATTCCTTCCAGTTTCAGTTTTTTTATACTGATATTTCGGAACAATCTCAGTCATATTTTTCACAATGAAATCTCGCTGCCATGAAATGTCTCCTAAACCCCAAAAACTTTTCAAAATTGATTCTTGTTCTCCTTCAGTAATTCTGCTTGTACATTTTTGCCTGCACTTTTCTCCACATGGCTGTTTTAATGTCCTAGCTTCCACTATCTGTCCGGAACTATTAATGTACTGCTCACCACGATTGCATTTTGCTTTCTTGATGTTTCTTTGCCATTGTGAAGAATTTCGTACTCGTTTCCGACTCCTCTTTTTGCTTGTAGTTTCTGTAACAGACAAGAAACATAAATGTAAAGTTTGAGGTAGCCAATCAATCAATTATATTGGAAATAAATGATTACAATGTTAGGTCCTGCTTAACCTGAGGGGTTTTTTCTGCAATTGCCATTTCAGTACAATATTATGCACAACTTAAATAAAAATATGCTTATGGCTTTCTTGTGGGGAGCTACCAGTGGGGTAGGTTCCACTCGCCTTGGTCACATTCTGGTCATCCATCCGAAAGCAGTCCATAGTGTTTGTGACCTAACAACTTAAATTAAAATAATGTTTGAATAAAACTGAATTATGCTGATTTTTTGTTAATCATTAATGATCTACAAGTAAGAGAATAAGAAAACTAAGATGATAATTATTATTGAGAAAGCAAAAATTATAATAAACATACTAATTAAAATTAAAGAAGAAATAGAGTCTTGATAAGGTGTTAATTATTGAACTAAAATGTGGTTAAGGAAGGGATAAATAACCAATTCATTCTATTATGCAATTATTAAAACTAATTAATAGTCGTTCAGGATGGCGGCAGTGATTTTGATGAATAGAAATCAGAGCAGACTAATAGCTTCAAAAGATGTAGGCCTATTATGAATTTCAATTAAAATAATAACTGTTATTTGTGAGTTTTATTGTCCTACAATTAATTGGAACAAAATGTAATGAAAATTATCAGGCAAAATAGAATAAAACTAATAACAAAAAAGGTCTCACCATCACATGTTTCATCAGAGAGATCAGCTTCGATAGATGTATGAGGTTGCTGTAGACCTTCCAAACCGTCAGCTATTTGGCTGTTATTTTCACCTTCTGGTTCAGTTTCTGATAGATTTGCCCTCAATTCATTATTCATATTTCTGTCAATCTCAGCTGAAGGAGTATCATGCATAGAATACTGTAACAAAAATATAAAATATAATAATAAAGGCAAAGCCTGTTTTTCATCTCCCAGATTTGTTTAATTTTCTTGAATGAGATTATGAATATATACCAATGAACTATCTGTGAAATTAATAGAATAGTTGAGTGTTGGTGTTTACAATGATAATTTCCTACTTACATTCTCATCACTTGTTTTTGGAGCTTCACAGAAGGAATGAGGTCCATCTTCCAATAAATTGGGCATCCACTCGGGGTTTCTGTCACTGTCATAGTCTTCTGAAGAAGCTGAGGTGTCATTCATTGAGTCCTGTAAATATATTGAACAAGAGATTCAAATTTTATACATTTCATACCATAGAACACAAAAAAAAAATTGGAAAAATTAAAACGGTACCGTACAAAGATTGATTTTGAGAACAAATGTTTGAACAGTAATAAAAGCAAAAATTCTTTTCAAAGGATCAGCTTCTATTCCTTCTGAATCCAAATTAATTACGTTCCTGTAAAACTAACAGAAGTATCTGGCATTTTCATAATGATAATGAAATATTTTACTCACAAAGTTTGGTTTGTTGTATGTAAGAGTGTTTTGAGCTTGAGAAATGAATCCTCCCAAACTCTTAGTAGCTCTTCTATTTATTTCCGCTTCGAATGATGCAGATTCATCTTCTGATGTATGAGGAACACTCTTTTGGTTGCATTCACTATTATGGCCTGCCATTACAATATCTTTTATTGGAGCCTGTAACAATAAATATACTTCAATTACTACTTGTGTTTAGTTAATTGATGGTAAACTTCACACAGTATCACACCAATAAATAAGTTGCAAAAATCATAATTAAAATTGTGTGAAAACTCTGTTGGGAAATGAAAATAGTTTTAGAAATAATGATTATTTTTTGATTACATGACAGGTTATCTTCATCAGTAGACTCTAAATGAATTGTGTTTGTAAGAAAAGTAATTTTGTGAACATTATTGATATGAAAATCAAAATGATAAGTTTGACTTACAATGAATGCAGATCTTAATCCTTCCAAATCAGCAGTTTTTTCATCTCTTTCTGTAGTAGATACATCTCCTGATGAATTAGTCACACATTCAGCTTGTCTTTCAGTATACTGTAAGCAAAAGACAAAAATTTTCCCATGATTAATCAGGACAAGGTACGGTATCACAATACAGTACTAATAAGAAGCAAGTGATGTTCCTTTGAATATATTGAAGGAACCAAACCTTATTGATTTGTATTGTATTTAGTACAAATAAGAAAATAATTTTGTAAATTAGTTTACCTATGGTTCTTCAATCATTCATGTACACAATGAAGTTATTAAAATTTGTTACCATATTGTAGGTAGCCTATAGATTAGGCTATTTATTATTGTGTTAATTTATTCTTGTTAAATATATAAATAACAGTGAGTCTAGCTATTGAATTCAAATAAATGTTTCCAACTCTTAAACATCAATAATTGTCATTAATTTACATAGTAATTGAGTTTATTTCCAACACATAGATTGCTTAGGTAATGTTGCCTAAGCTTGTTCAATTTCAAGCAGTAGGCAAAGTGCTAGATTTTGTAATAATAGCAAAACTTAGTGAAATAAATTAAATCTATCAAATAAATCAAATACGTGAATTATACTTACCATTGTTATTGTTGAAGTTTGTTCATCACTCAAGTTCTTGTTGACTGATGTTAATTCCATGTAGGTAACTGGAGCTTCAATATTAGATTCAAAACAATCACTTTTTCCATCATCTCTAAAATCCGATTCTGCCACTTTAATGGCTAAGTTACGTATCTTAATGCCACGGGAATAAAATTCCATAATTCCAATATTTTTATGATAAATAATGTAATTCACTACTCGTTCAAATTAGAATAATAAATAGTTATTCTGCACGTGTGAAGATTAACCTAGCTTTACAACTTAACCTCACTTTTACAAACAGAACCAAGCCACCAATCGAGCATCGTAACTATGAGAACATGGGGAAACACAAACACATGTCATCATGCAAGACTATTGGATTTTGAGTTACGATAGTATTGCATTCTACAAGCATGTTTCTCTATTCAAGACTAACCCAACTCAAAATAGGATACTATTGCTCCACGTTGATCGATGATATCTCAATCATGCAATAGTATTTTTTTCTCAATAACAGATGTTATATGAGGTTTTGAGTTACGATACTTTTGCACAGTATAGAGTTGAACCTTCTGAATCCGATGGTGCATCTAACTCAAAAATAGATTTTTTTGAGTTACGATACTCTTGTTCTGGGGGTGCAAAATGTATATGACCAGCTGACTGCCAACAGCAAAAGGTTTCTATTTGTCAATGTATATTTTATTCTGAAATATTTCATTTGCTTGAATTGTTAGTATCATATTTCAAAATTTGAATACATTTTCCTATTATCTGAAAATAAATTGGAATAGAAATAGAAAAACTGTATTAAGTCCTCTCCAATACTGTATAATCTCTCTTAGCCATTTGAAAGAGAAATTGAAAAAAAGAATAAAAGGAGAGTAAAAATTCTGCATTGTATGTATTGCTCAAATACGACCTACAGCCGTGTGAATGTAGGGAGAGAAAGTAGAAGATCTGACTGAATTATTGGAGAGCGCAATACACTTGCAGGAGCTAAGCCCCCACTATCAAAAAGCACCAAAATTCTGGGGGGGGGGGGCCGCTGGGGATTTGAACTTGAATATTGTAGAAGATGTACAGATAGTCTCAAAAAACTCCAAGTGTAACTAACAATGTTGTTAAGAAAACAGCTAGTTGACTAACAATCAATTGAATACAAACAGTTTGCATCCCCCTGATAAAGGAGATGATACGATTGTATTTTGAGCTTTTAAAGTATAGTATGGTATTTATATCTTTTTTCTTCCAAATTTTTCCTATTCAGATGTCAGATTTTAAAAAAAGTCCTGGTGTCCAAGTGGAATATATTGACACATATCTTGCAAGTCTTTGAATTTAGCAGTTTTGATAGGAAGTTCATCATTGTATAATGAAGGAAAACACTTGAAATTCACAGGTAGACATCTTCTTTCACCACACTGTTTCTTAGAAATACAAAAATAATCCCATGGTTGCAAGATGTTGTGACTTTTTCTGCGGCAAAGAGTAGATGGGTCATCATGACAAATTTGCAGCCACATGTAGTTCGTGATTTTACAAAGGCATCTTGTTCAGATTATTCCCAATAAAATTGTGAGGTCCTCGAAATCCTCTTGTTTCATTTTACATTTTATAAATCTGGATGTTCTAGCCGTAGCAATTACTTTAATTGGGGGGTGGCATAGCTGAGTGGGTGGGAGTCTTGTAAGATATATTACAAGTCTTTCAATAACCTTGGTTTTGACCTGCACAAAAGTGAAAATTTTTTATATTAAGAAATTTTTTATTATGAAATTTTTATAATTCTTTATATTGGAATGACCACGATTTGTGGTATTTTTCTTGTGGCCCAGGCGATCCGTTTCTCAACTCCAATCAAAATAGTATATGAAGAAATGTGAATATACGTCCATCAAAACTCCACCCTTCTTGGACTGTTAGAAGATCTTATCTCCTACAACTTATCTCCTATAGAATTAGTAGGAATGCAAGAAAAAAACTAGAATATTGTTACAACATTCTTTATTATTTCTAAATTTACCAAATTTGTGAAGGTTTTTTAAATTTTACTCTTTGCACATAACACAACCAACATTACATGTGTTCCACTTGAACGTGAATCAACTATAACTGAAAATTTTAACTTGCAAACTAAATTTACGAATTATCACAGTTTAGCAATTTTCTCACATTAGCCAGGGTTATCACAACATAAGAAACTAGATGTAGGAAAATGAAGTTGCTCTTCAGTCTTAAGATCGCATTATTTGTGAATACAAAACATTATGTACCTACTAAAATTACTCATGTCTAAAATTACTCAAACGTCAATTGTAATGAAGAAAAATTAAGTAGGTACCAGGAAAAAAGTTTTTTTCCTAAGTAGGTACTTGTTGTAACTAGTTTAAACTGTTGGTGAAAATTTTTGTAAATGTAATCTTATAAAGCTGAGAAAAAAGGTGCATAACTTTGCAGAATATGTTTTGAAGCAAGCAAAGACAAACAATCTTGTTTTTTTCTATTGCTCAAGGGAAATGGTCTTGAGTAAGCTTCATGCAAACGTACCAGTTCTCTTTGGCAAGTGCCTCTTATTTCGTCATCAACTCTTATCTCATCACATACTAAGTCTGACAAAGATTATTCATAATTAAAAATACGGAAGTAAAAATCAAATTTCCAAATTATATTATAAAAAAAAATATCAAAATTTGACAAAACATAATTATCCAAAAATCACAAGAATTTATAGAAGCCATATGATGCAATAAAACAATAAATGGAGATTTACAAATACCTCAATTTTTGTAGAAGTGGGGCCCCCAACACTTGAAGAAACATGCTTTTAAACACTTTTTCACTTTCACTATTTCCGTTGATTACTTCTGATTTACGACAATATTTTTATTCAAATGCCTAACTGCTTCTGGTGTATTATTCCTAGGAGTCTGCCATTAGTGTCAACTGAATGCTACCTCAGGAAATGTTGAAATTTCTGTACTCCGCAGAAACTGCCATCTTGCAAATATGGTATTGAATGGATTCTGCTGGACATCTTGGTAAAGTTGAGGCTGTTCTGGGCATAGCTGGGATTCATGCTGAACAAATCTCGAGTATAGCTGGAATCTTGGTGTGTAAAGCTGGAACCGCTGTTAGGATAAAAACAATATAAAACTAATTTAGTTTCCTTATAAACTTCCTATTAACTCTGTTTGCAGATGAACTCAGAGAACAGAGACTTCATAATACAACTGAACAATTTCAATTTAACAGAACCTGCCACAATATAAGATTGCTAACAATTACATTACTCTAATTACAAAAAAAATTGAATGAAATAATTTGAATAATAATAAAAACTTGAAATTTCAATAATGAAAAATTCAAATTATATTATCTGGAACTTACAAGGATTATATACTTGAACTATTATTGTATAGAATTGAGCATTCTATAATATTGCTGAAGGAGAAATGTTGTCAAATAATGAAATTATGTTGATAAAGAAACAAATTTATTTCATTTATTTAGGAATAATCATTAAGGAGATGAACGAATTATATACAGATTACAGAATTCATCTTGAAGAGTATCGACAATTGCAAATGCAGATAGGCTTCTGGCAAGTGCAGCACATGATCCTTGTTTTCCTGTCTTCATTTCAAGGGCACATTGCACAGCGCTTTGAAGAATTCATCTTAGAAGGACCAGGAGTTACAGAGGGTTCTTTTGTAGATATAGGAACAGGAACTACACCTATTGTCTCCATGGCACAAATCACGTCTTTCTGAAGAGAAGATGAATATTTTGCACGGTCTTCACAATACGGTTATGCCAAATCAAGTATCAATTCTTGAAGAAAATGTCCTCTCCGTCTACGGTCATTTTTTCTCCATTTGGGATTTTTTGTTGTCCATGAAATATATGCATTGAGAGCTGCAATGTCAATCAATTCTATGAACAAACGATATGGCCATCGGTATGTGATTCGCACACAGCTATACTCTGCTGTCATCATGTCCCCCAAATCGACCCCTCCTTTGGTTTGATTGCAGTCTAAAATGATGATAGGCTTCTTTTCTTCATTGTCCTCCACTTCAATAGAATTGTGCTGGGTTGAAAGCAATATTACAGCCTTATTTTTCTTTGGTACATATGAAACCAGTGTGAGGGATTCTGCAAAGCCAAAAATTGAAGATTTTTCAGCTCTGCTCTTCCTAGGGAGAAATTCACTGGGCACTTCCCTCTTGTTTGCCCTGAGAGTTCCAATCAATGAAAGGTTTTTTGTCAGCAATTCCTCAGCCAAGGGTATGGATGTGAAAAAGTTGTCTGTTGTCACCCCTCTTCCTGAACCAAAGTATGGGGAAACCAACTCTTTTACAACAGGCATACCATTTCTTCTCCTTGTTTCATGTAGTCGCGATGGAGATCTGCTAAACTTTTATCTCCCAGAATATAGTCACAACTGGTTTGAGTTCTGGTATAATGACTCTCCACTCTCGGTATTGATTCAATGTGTTGCCTTAGAGAATCTTGTGGAGATAAATCAACCTTTCACCACTGGTGACACAGTGTTGAAGATGAAACCTTTCACAAAAGGTACATTAAATACAATTCTCAGAGTATTTTGTTATTTTGGGACAAAAATAGCATGGATTGGTGGAACTTTAACCCAAACCCACATTATAATGCATATTACAATCAAAATGACCCTAGCTGTAACATCACATCCTTCTGGAAGGCGTTCATGGCAATATCACATCTTTTTGCTAAATGGCATATTGCTCCACACTGGCTATGAGAATGCTCACAGAAATAATTTAGTTTCTCTTGAAAATATTTATTGAAATAATGGAGGTATGCTTGTATAATCAAAATATAGGTAAAATTTTCTCATGAAAGGTATTGAAATGTCATGACTTTTTCTATTGTGAAAAAGTTGGAAATTAGCTCATAAATAATAAAATTTCACTGGCGGCTTGTGCCCACAAAACAGGTGAAGATATTGCCCATATCTTTTACTGAACAGCACTTGTGGGCACGTATTTATATCTTTTTTCTTCCAAATTTTTCCTATTCGGATGTCAGATTTGAATAAAATCCTGGTGTCCAAGTGGAATATATTGACACATTTCCTGCAAGTCTTTGATTTTAGCAGTTTTGATAGGAAGTTCATCACTGTATAATCATGAGTCTCATGGCAGGTTGGGTCATAAAGCCAACCTAACTTGAGCAGACTGATTGGTGTGAGAAGCAGAGTTTGATAAAAGAATTAAAACTTGTTGACACCACAGACCCAACCAAGTGGTAAATTGAAATTACGACTGTTATTTAAATCATAATTGACTCTGGAAGCTAGAATGTTTGAAAAGAATTGTAATTGTACCTGAAATGTAATAACTCTAAGTTTGAGCCTGTGATAATGATTTTTCTCAATAAAGACTAAGTTGTACAGAAACAATGACTGAATTTATTTTGCCTTTTTGTCATAGGCTTAGAATACTTCACAAAAAAACAAGATTTTAGATGGAGGACTATGAGGATTTTGGCTCTACTAGGATTTTAACTAAAAAATCCGGACTACTAGGATTTTAAACAAGACTAATGATGGAGGCATGAGGAACCTAGTACAACAATAATCTCAGAATTCAAATAGTGTCAATAAATCAATAGATATAATAAAACATTTGTGAATATTTGAACATAGTTTTGTATAGAATACAATATATATTGATTATAGATATAGTTTTCAATATAAAATAATATGTAGCTTGAAAATAGATATAGGGGAGAGGGGGGCAGTTGTGGACAAAATTCAGTTTTTATTTTTTGTATTTTTTTTAATGGATCAAATGTTACCAAATAATTTTTAAATTCAACTTTGGTATTCACTTCAAGATTTCTTGTGCATATATTTGAAAAAACTTTGATCCAAGTACCTGAAAGAAAGATTTATTAAAACCCTTACATCCTGTCCATAAGTACCCCATCACGGGGTAGTTGTGGACATGTCTGGGGCAGTTGTGGATATGGAAAAAAGAGAACACCATGTAGTCAGTAACAAACTTTTAATGCATGAAATACTTTAATATACATAGGCCTACACAAATTTTATATTTCAGGTCATGTTATTTGATTTTAAACTCCTCCCTTATTATTACCTCATATTATATTTGTTGAAATTGAACTTGAAACGAAAAATATTCACTGCCCTATTTGTTCCTCATACAGTGCTAGGTTGAGGCAGCTCACAAATTGCTTCCTCATTGGTTATTTCACTTATATCTTGGATATCAGGCTTTACAAATGAATGTGTAGGATCTTGTTTGCTTTTTGAAGAAGCTTACCTTAAATTCTTTTGAAGAGATTTTTTCAATCAATTGGGCAACAAAGTATTTGATTGATCTTTTACCTGCTATCTTAACTAATAGAAAATTGGACTCATTGATATTTGTTCCATCTAAATCAATCATTTCATTTTCAATGTCACTATCAGATTCTATTCCCCATGCACTCATCTCTTCTTCTTCTTTACACTTGTCTTCAAATTCATTGTCAGTTGATTCTACTTTTCTTTGCTTCTTTGGTTTTTTCTCAGTCTTGCTTGCCTTGGCTTCACATTTCATTAACTTTCCTCTAGGAACATGGATGGACGTTTTTTCTTGTTTAATTTTTCTTTTCAATAGTTCTGCTTCTATCCTGTTCTTCTCTGGAGTATCTGTTAAAATACAACACTTCCCCTTCTTTCTCCCCTTCCCTTTACTATTCCCTCTTCTTTCAGCCTTTGGGTATGGGCAGATATCTTCAGGTGTGGGAAAATCCTTTTTTTCAGAATTTCTAGCAGGTGTGACAGACCCTCCATTGTCATGTGTCTTCTGAAGATTAATTTCTTCATTATTTTCAGTGGAGCAACCAGCTATTGTTTCTGCACCAACGGGTTTTTCTGATGTGTTTCTACCAGTGGCTGATCAGTAGGAAGGGATCCCAGAAAATCTTCCTCTTTGAATGTAGAGCGGTTGAAAGGTGTGATTCCAGTTTTTTGAAGCCGGCAATTACGTTTTTCCTGCTGAATGCTTCATCAAATGCTGATGCAGTTGGATGTGCAATATTATGAATTGCAATTTGTTTGTCAGGATTTTCACTTATCCATTTATTGAAGACTGACCTACAAAGACTCTTGAAAAGCCCAAAAACAGCTACATCAAGTGGTTTAAGACAATGGCTGGTGTGTGGTGGAAAAGTTAGTAATACAATCCCATTTTCTCTACAGGAAATAATTGCATCCAAACTTATGTGTGATTCATGATTATCTAGAACAATAAGAATCGGATTTTCATTACTAGAGGATGTTTGCACTTGAATGTGTTTCAAGACTTCTAGAAAAACTTCTTGTGTCATCCAGCCTGATTGATTTGCAAACCCCTTACCACCTCTTGGAGCACCATATAAGAACAAGTCTTTGAAATTCACTCTGGGATAGACATAAACTGGTGGTAAAGCACTTCCACTTGCTGTTACAATACCACAGAAAGTAACAAGTTCCCCTCGTTCTGCTGAAACACACTGTCCTACTTTGGGCGATGACTTTTGGGCTTTGTAAGACTGTGGTTACACCAGATTCATCTAAATTTAGTAGGGGGTTGTCTGGGAATTTGTATTTCTCCATTAAAGTCTCCAAGTTATTGTAGAACGTTTCCACATTTTTATCATTAAAACTAATGTTTCATGCAAGGCTAGTGTTCTCTGGCTTTCTCAAGCTGAACTGTGGGTGTCTCTTCATGAATCCTTTAATCCAATCAATACCTGCTGTCTTAGCATGATCCCAGCCCTGAGGTAAGGTCTTCTTAAGCACTAAAGCATAAGAATATGCAAAACCCCTTACCTGTTTGTAGGCCAAACTGTAGTGCATTCTTGAGCAATTGATAAGGAATTATTCTAAGAGACATACTCTTCAGAAGAATAGCACCTGTCTGGTAGAATAAATGGAGCTTACAACTACTATGTTATGTAAATTATTTCCAATATCAACAGCTCTATCTTTAAGTTGTTGACATCCACTTGTTTAGCATTGAGTCAATGCTTGATGAAATCAAATACGGTAGGCTGTAGCTTCTTGAATAGGCATAACGGTTTCATTCCTTGAATTCAAATGTTCAAAACTAATTTTTGGTAGCTTTTGAACAAAATGGTTCAAATAAATGCAGTAATATGACAACTGCATTAGCCTAAATTACTATAAACAATGAAACAAATAAAATACATCAAATCACATCTACAAAATACAAAATGAAGAAACAGTGTTCAAATTAATTGTTCAAGCAGTAGGCCTATTATGACAATTCTTCAACATCATATAAACATTTATCAAGAAGCAATAAACCATAGACTTTTCAAAACAATTCAGTGAGCATACATTTTAAGGAGTAGCAGTTCATTGTAAATTTTTATGGACATATGTTTCCCAGTTCTTCTGCAAACTACTGTAACAACACTGTTTGACTCTCAAATTATTTCTATTCCTAGTACCATATTCATTTATGTTGTAGTTGACTTTATATTCATTAATATTTCTCTTCAACATCTTCAAACAGGTAAATATATACAAAGATGGGAGAGTCAGAATACCTAATTCAATAAATAATGGTCTACAAGGAGTGAGAGGTGGTTCATGGCATATAATTCTAATTGTTTTTTTCTGCAGCCTGAAAATATTAATGGAAAGTACACAATTTCCCCAGAGTTGTATCCCATAAGCCATGTGACTATGAATATGGGCAAAGTAAACACTAATTAAAACAGTTCTGTCAACAACATAACTTAGCCTCCTTAGCGAAAAAAAAAATACCAATGCAAAAAATACCTTATATCTTCCAATGCCTGCTTTACAACTTCTTCTGAAATGGCAGCTCTATTGGTCTTCCTCTGATAGTTCCTCACCATATTGGAAACTCTGTGAACACTAAATTCATGATTAGGCACAGTAAAGGGCTTATCTCATTTCATTTGACATGATATGTGAATCATTGGAATTATTTAAAATACATTGGATGCAAAGCAGCCTTGACAGATAACTCTAGTTCTGCATGAAAAAGTAGGCTACTGTATTTTAAATCAATCCAATAGTTTCCCAATAGATATTGCAGATAAATGGATTACAACTACTATGTTATGTAAATTATTTCCAATTCAACTCAAAAAAAACCTATGAACCTTTAAGCATAGCATATTGCTCTTAAATCTCATTAAAAAGCTAGAGCTTATGGAGCATAAAAATAAACTGAGTCAATGCTTGATGAAATCAAATACGGTAGGCCTGTATTTGATATAGGCATAACAATTTCATTGAGACCAAGAATTATGATGTTCAAAACTAATTTTTGGTAGCTTTTGAACAAAATGGTTCAAATAAATGCAGAATATGACAAAAACTGCAATATAAATTACTATAAACAATGAAACAAATAAAATACATCAGAAAATCACATCTACAAAATACAAAATGAGGATACACCAGTGTTCCAAAAATCTAGGCTTCCAAAAGCTTGGGATGACGTAGGCAGGGCTAGGATTGATGACAACGCCTTCTTGATTTCAGCAGTGGATACCATAAGGTAATGAGCAATAAACCAAAAGGTTGAAACAACACAGTGAGCGGGCAAAGGAGTAGCAGTGGGTGGGTATTTTGAAATAATTTTGACTAGGAGAATGTAGTAAACTTGATTTCAGTTAATAATAATAATAATATTGATATTTCAGTACTATAATTTAATCTCTTACACTTAATACCTCCAACAAATAATATAGATATTAGTAGCCTACTGCAATTGAATCACTTACACTTGAATCTCTAAATTCAATTTTCAATGCGTCGGTTTATTGCAAAAAGTCACTAAGTAGCATCTGGGTCATCGTGAGATAATCACTTTTCAAACTCTCAACTCATATGAAAAATCAGCTTCATGAGGCATTTCAAGATACTATTGCTATTTGGATTCATAAAACAATATTATTGAAGAATAAACCATGAATCAGTGAAGTAAATTTATTTTGAATCACTAAAAAAGGACCTGAATGAATCTGAGCCACACTTAATGACTTTTTGCACTAAAAATTTGTTACATTTCAACCAGTAACCCTATTATGCATTGCATTTGGAGCTGAACATTAATTATTTTCTGATCATTCTATTAATAAATTGTATGTTTAATAAATAAGGTTTAATAAATTCTATGCCAATGCAAGTCAAACAAGTTATATTTCATTTTATTTTTTCAATATATGATATTTTTCTCAAATCAAGTGGTGGGAAAGCGCCAACATGATTGTGTAAGAGCCTTACAGTCAACAAGAAAGAACCAACAGAAGATCAGGAAGTGATGAATTAATTCAGTCTTCTTCTTCTGTTTCTTCATTGAATAATTCTGGTTCACTCACGTCATCATTACTGCATGGCAAATTCCTGAACCAATCATTCAATTATCTTGGAATGATCCCTTTGTTGCATAATGTTATAAGATCCTTTTTTCTCTTTGCTAATCGGTAACAGGCTTTTATAGCATTTCTGGATCATAGACTTATATAGTGTATATTATAGACATTAGTGCACAGGATAAACAACATCTTATTAGAAAGAAATCAACATTGGTGAGTTCAATCCTTCAATTTGTATTGATTCTATTCATTCTTGAGTTTCCTTATCAAAAACATTTTCATTTTTATTCAATTAATTTCAAGTGTTGTGCATGTAACAATTTACGGCTGGAACGCCGTTCCACCGAAGCATTTGAAAATGGCAAGATTAAAAGCAGGTTCACTATCTTCATTAAATTTTGAAAAGCTAAGGTAGAATCATCAGCTTTTTTCAGTTTGAACACATCGCTCCAATATTCAATTGCCGGCTTATTACAATCTAATCCTTCAGCTTCAAAATTAAGTAGCGCATGCTTCTTCCATTTAGAGTTGACTGTTTGTGAATCAACCACAGTTTTTAATAAGGGAAATCGTTGAAAAATGGGCAACAAACTTTTAATATGCAACTCTTGTGCTTTTTTAGGCTCCACTATTTGAATAATTTCAAAAATTGGGTCACTGAAATCAAATCTGGTTTTAATCTGGCCCACTAATTCTGTGTAAAAGTTTTGACATGATTTGAAAAAAGTTTCAATTTCCACAGGCTGTACATTGGGTTTTTTCTTGAGGTCATTCAGAGATTCATACACAGATATTCCAAGATATATTTCTTCAATAGGTAGAAAGTGTTGAGGATTTGAATAGTCAATTTCAAAAACTGGTGTCTTCTTCACGTACTCAATTTGTAGGAAATTAGAGAATAAGTCCAGTAACATTTTTTCAGCCTGTGGTTTCAATTTATGAAGAAGGGGAGTTTCTGATTGAAACAGAACATTGAAATCTGTCAATATCCCTAAAACATAGGACATGAACTCCAAGTATATATGTACAAAATCATTTTTCATAGTGTTCAACATTGTCTCTGTCGTACTTGATGGGTCTTCAAACACAACTGTAGTCAAATATGATTTTAGAGCGTCAAATTGTTCAAGAACCCTATCAACACAAAGTTTCAATGACAGCCATCGAGTAATGGAGGGATTCAAAATTTTATGTATTTCAACATGAAAAAATTCCTGAAATTCTTTCAGAGCCAGTTGTCTGCCGTACCTCTGACTAAAATGTGAGCCCAGGTTACAGAGCAGGTCTTCTACACTTCTTGGTAGCTTCATGCAAGCCTTGCTAGCAGCAAGGTGGATCATATGGCAGCTGCATTTAACAAGTACAATGTGGGGGATTTGTTTTTTTAGAAGAGAAAACACTGACTTGTGAGCTCCAGCCATTACATTGGTGGTATCAGAGCTGAAACCAATAAAATTTTCTAACAGAATGTTTTTTGATTTTATACAATTTAGAAGAGCTTCAGTTAAGTCTTCAGCACAACCCGTTTTTACCTCAAACATTTCAAAAAAGTTTGTTTTCAGAGCACCACTTGTTTCATCAACAAATGTAACTGTGAGAGCACATTGCTTAATGGAGCTTCTGTCGGTGGTCTCATCCATTACTACTGAGAAAAAGTTTCCCTTGGGGCGTAATTTATCAAATAAAAGTTCTTGAAAAGTTACCCCTAGTGAGTTTTTCACAACATTTGTGGCTTTGAAACGCTTCATGCATAGATTTTGAGCTATTTTAGAATCTGGAAAAATATCCTTGCACAGAGGTATTAAATTCCCACATAGCACACAAAGTATCCGATACATATTAAGTACATATCAATGTAACCCTTAAAGTATGTATTACAAAATATGTACCTCAAACGTATCTGATACATAATATTTAAGGCAGAATTGATACGTATCTCCCAATACTTTCTGATACATATCCGCTAAACCTACCCACAATGCATTAGTAACTGTGTATCTGCTCATGTGCACTTTCTGAACTGAAATTTTCTGTTGTGAGAAGTGATGAAATGTAAGCTGATATGATTGTGGAGACAAAACCAGAATAGTACTTTTAAAAGGATGAAAATTGTTTATTTGAATGTGATATTATAATATATTACTTATTATATAAATCTGTGTTTCATTCATGAATTGATTTGAATCTGATCCAATGCTAAGTAGGCTATTGATTGCATTCAGTATTTTGAGGTTGAGTTTCTTATGATCTTTTTTTGACAATTGTCTATCACACTGAATGATAAGTTTTGCGTTGCAATAAGGCCAGCCAATTTGATTTTGGCTCTTTTTGTAGCCTGATTTTCATCTTTATTCTTAATTAAACTTGTCAAGTCTTGGTTGCCTCTCACTTCCTTTGATATTTGGATATGTTTTGTCGACTTGGCATGTCTTTCAAGTTTGGTTTTGTGACTTGAAATGGTACAATTACACACTTTACAATATGCTAAATCATGTCCTTCCCTTTTCTCCTCATGTTTTTTCAGCCACCCAGTAAACTGAGACATGTTGATCCACAAAGGGTTGAATTTATTAGTAGTATAAAAAGGACAGTTCTGAGACATCATTCCAGGAGTAGTGATGACATACTATTGATAGTCCAACTATCGATAGTTCTTGATAGTTTAAAAAAATCTATCAATAGTATCGATAGTACTATTGATAGTTTTTACAATGTTATTACTTAATTAACTTCACGTTCCTAACTGGTTAAGATGATTAAATAAGCTTCAATAGCAATTCAGATAAAACAATATTATATAATCTGAATAATTCAAATTAATAAAATGAAAAGAAAATTACCTCAAAAATTCAAATTAAAGACATGTAAAAACAATAGTTTATGTTATCAATAAAGATGTTATGCCCTAAAAGTCAAAGTCAATTGAATTAAGACATCAATAATGATTCAGATAAAACAAAATTATATAATCTTGAATAATTCAAATTAATAAAATGATAAGAAAAGAAAATTATCTCAGAAATTCAAATTAAAGACATGTAAAAACAATAGTTTATGTTATTAATAGAAATGATATGCCCTTAAAGTCAAAGTCAATCGAATTAAGACTTCAATAACGATTCAGATAAAACAAAATTATATAATCTGAATAATTCAAATTAATAAAATGATAAGAAAAGAAAATTACCTCAAAAATTCAAATTAAAGACATGTAAAAACAATAGTTTATGTTAATAAAAATGTTATGCCCTTAAAGTCAAAGTCAATTGAATTAAGACTTCAATAATGATTCAGATAAAACAAAATTATATAATCTAAATAATTCAAATTAATAAAATGAAAAGAAAAGAAAATTACTTCAAAAATTCAAATTAAAGACAAGTAAAAACAATAGTTTATGTTATTAATAAAAATGTTAAGCCCTAACTGAAAATTAAAGTCAAAGGAATTAAGACTTAAAATGAAAACTTAGACATTTAAGAGCCACAAGTTGCTTTTACAAAAGATGAGTTTGTCCACTACTTTTGGCTTTAGCCTGTTATTTGGCTTGAGAGAATTAGTCCTGCTTTAGAGAATACTCTTTCAGCTGGCACTGACGTTGCAGGCACACACAAATATTTTTTGGCAATGTCTGCTAACTCTTTATTGCTGTTGTCTTGCCAAAACTGAAGCACATTTTCTTTGTGGTCAATAACTTTGTTCTCAGTGTACTGACGTACAATTATTATCGCATCTGTGGTAGGTGGAGTTTGGAGTTGTTCAGCTGCAAGTTTATGTATATAGCCTAAAAGATTAATCTTCTTTTTCTTCTGCGGGGTTTCTTCACTTTCAGCTACAGCAGAGGTCGAGGCAGAGGCTTGTGAGGGAGGCGGTTGTATCTTATTTACTTTGACAGCTGATGTAATCTCTGAGGTTAACAATTTCACAGTGGTAGTGACATTTGTAGGCTGTCGAAAGCCAAATTTTTTATATCTAGGGTCTAGAAGAGTTGCTAAGGACGGGACTGTTCTTGTTTTGTAAGGAAATAGCCGTTGATTTACAGAACGTATCAAACTATGCAGTAGGATGTTTCCTTCTTCTGTAGTCATGGTCATCTCAACTTCTGAAAGGTGGTTAAACAAACCAATGACCAAAGGGTTTATCAAACTGGCTGTCACGTATTGGTCACCTGATATTTGTTCTGTTGCTTCTTCAAATGGTGACAGAGCTTCAACCATGTCTTTCAGAAGCGCATTGTCTTCTGCTGACAACTGAGGTGGCGAGTTCTTCAAGGAGCTCATTGCTAGAACAAGACTATCTCCAACTTCTAAGATACGTCTTATCATAAATAGTGTACTGTTCCATCGTGTTGGAGTGTCATTTATCAGTTTAAGAATCGTCTTGGATAAACTAGTTTGAGTCTCTCTTAATTTATCTGAAGCCAAAGTACTGCTCCGGAAATAATTAACAATGGCTTTCACCTTCTTTATAACAACTGCTACTTCATTATTTTTTAAGGCATCACTCACAACAAGATTAAGCATATGGGCAAAGCAGGGCAGGTGTTTGATCTTAAGTAAACCTGCTGCTGCTATCATATTTGAGCCACTGTCTGTTACGATACAGACTACCTTTGACAAAATTCCCCATTCTTCTAGACTTAAACGTACATCACCTGCGATGGCTTCTGCTGTATGACTTCCTGTAAGACAAGATGTTTTCAGGACAGCTGAACATAAAGAGGCTGAATGAATAAAATGACACGTAATAGTTAAGTATCCTTCTGTAGAGGGGGATGTCCACACGTCACAAGTGATTGCAACATACTTAACTTTATTAAGAAGTGTTTTCAATTTTTCTTCTAACTGGTTATGATACTGTGGGAAGAAATTATTTTTAAGATGAGTTTTGCTTGGTAGTTTGTATTTGGAATCAATTACAGAAACAAAATTTAAAACACCCTTTCAACCATTGTGAATGGTTCAAGATCTGTAGCAATCATTTTAACTAGTGCTTCGTCTATTTTTCGTTTTATATCACTTTTATCATCATACTTTTTACCACGGTCTAAATATAGTTTTATCCCATGTTTAATTCCTTTTGATGGTCTAACTTTTTTTTTATTTGAGGTTTCTGATGAACTACAACTTGCAATGTTACTTGAACTTGATCCTTCTTCGATGAGGCATACATCGTCTTCAACATCTTCATCGGTAGAATTCGATTTTTGAAAGGGATGAAATTGTTTAAGATGATCCTTCAAGTTTGACGTATTGCCACTTGTTTTGTACTGCTTTTTGCAGCTCAAACAAGTGGCAAAAGAAGGATTCTTCTCGTCTTGTTTGAAATGCCTCCAAACAGATGATTTTGATCTTTCCGCCATCAGGACTGTGAACTACCTGAAAATACGTCCTGTCTTAAAAAATAATATAATATTTTTCAAGAACTGTAGGTGCATCAAGCATACGTTTGTAGTGAAATCAGTTTGATAGTACAAGGTGACTCCCGGGAACCGGAAGTTTTTGAAATAGTAATTACTCTGTTAGTTTTGAAGGTAGACAAATTTTATTTACACGAAAATAAAGCTGAATTTATACCATTTTTCAACTATACATTGCATTACTTTCAAAAAGTAACGTCTCTTAGATGGCGGTTATTTTCATCACAACGGACACTTATTCTAAGTCCACAGGAAACGCACAGTTTTGAAATCGTGCAGTAATTGGCAGTAGCTGAAGTGGGAATTTCATTTGAATGAGGTTGATAATAAACAGAATTATTGTTATTGGGCTTCAGAAAATCCTCTTGAATAGCATCAGAGACAAATCAACAGTCCAGAGAGACGGTTTGGCGGAATTCAGGAAAGGGTTGGATTTTCTGACCATTTTTCTTTGATGGCCGCCATCTAAGTGATGTTATTTTCTGAAAGTAATGCAATGTATCCTTGAAAAATGGTATTAATTTAGCTTCATTTTCGTGTAAATAAAATGTGTCTACCTTCAAAACTAACAGAGTAATTACTATTTCAAAAACGTCCGGTTCCCGGGAGTCACCCTATAAAGGGAGTTAACATTCCATGCTACTAATACATGAAATCCTATTATATTAAGCAAGCAATTTCTGTATGTATGTCCAACGGATCTCAAAAACGGCTCCAACGATTTTGATAAAGTTTGGAATATAAGAGGTTCTTGATACAAAAAATCGATTGCTCAGGGTGTAATTCCTGCAATAACTTGCTGAAGGACATGAAAAGGAGAAATCCATCCTTTGAGGAACAGCTGACAAAAGACAGCAATTTTTATCATCTGTTGGACTACTAATAAGAGTGGAATGTGATGATGTCAGCTGTACCACAGTTGAGGCTAAATTCAATTCATTTCAGCTGATTACATGTAAAATATGCGGACAGTCTGTTGGACTTGTGATTCATTTTCCAGCTTACCATATGAAGCAAAGCACAAAGCACGTTATTCCGACACTAAATCCATCAAAATTTCACCCCGGTCACTTACTGTTCATTTTTTAAAAATAATCAAAGTTTTCTTACCTAGCTTCAGTGTTACTTGATTTTAAACTTAATTGAGTTACAGTAGACTCCCTCTTAACCGGCCACCTTGGGACCGGTACCCTGGCTGGATAATGGTTTGGCCGGTTAAACCAACGTGCTTTCAAAAGTCATTAGATTACTACTGTAAATTTGTATATCAATTAAATATTTACAACTGAACTCAATTTTACGTAGTATGAGACGTATAGTTTAAAAAAACTCACCCTGAATGATATTTCTTGGGCTCAGAAGAAACTGTAAACAATTGCACTAAACTCAAGTATATTTGAACATAAAAAACACAAATTTTCAAGAGTGTAGGCTACTTATATTAAGAGCCTATCCATCACAATTGCTTACGACATTCACTCAACACTGTACCAGTACTGTATTTTTATTTTTGTTGATAAAACCACAGAAAAAAATGTTTTGTTTCCGGCAGAGACCAACCGGTTAAAGCGGAGGCCGGTTAAAAGGTGGCCGGTTAAGAGGGAGTCTACTGTATTGCGGTAAGTTTGGGTTTGGGTCAATTTAGGTTTGGTTAGGGTTAGTTTGAGTTAGGTTGGTTAGGCTAAGTTGGGTTGAGTTAGTTTAGGTTAAGTTAGGTTGAGAGGTTGAGTTGGGTTGGTTAGGTGACCAAGTGACCAACGTAAAATTTTCATTGTTTTGGTATCAGAAAATGTAGAATCTACTACAAGAATTGTTTTTGAGAAATTCGGGGTGGCCAGTAAAGTGTACTTACACCCATACTTCTAATGTAACTTGAATGTTAAGTAGGCTACCTTAAAACTTTGGTACTCAACAAATTTTAACCTATTCCATTCCTAACAAACCTGTCTTAGGCCTAACATGAGTTAGGATCACCTAAATGAGTAGACATGACGTCTAACGGTCTAACAGGAAAGTACCAAGGCTATAAATGTAAAAAATTGTATATTACCTTCAACCGAACTCCAAAGTGTTCAAAATAGGCCTATAAGACAGTACATGTCTTATACAGTGCAGGAGAAATTGGTTTTGAAAGCTGTATTACAGGTACAAGAAACTTCCTTAGCTTTACTCAATTCAGTTGGTAAACACAGAATTCCATGTCTAATATGAATATAATGATACTAATAAATCACACTGTGTAACAACACGTCTTAACATAACCTCTATTCTCTAAACCGCAGAAAAATAATACCATATTAAACTATTGATAGTAAAGTTTTGATAGTTTGACTATCGGGAACTATCGATAGTGGAAAGACTATCGATAGTATCGATAGTGCTATCAATAGTATGTCATCACTGCACTAGAGTCGTAGTATTCTCACCGCTACTGAGTAGTGAGTACTGACAGTTCACATCATAATAGAACTGAACAGCTTGTTCAGTGAACAGTAGGGACCTCAAAAGTATCGATACCAGTACTTGGTATCGGTATCGAAACTAAAGTATTGGATACCTCTAAGGTATCGGAAGAAAAGTATTGATATGAGTAGGTATCGGAATATGAGTACTTTTGAATATTAATTCGATACTTCTGAAAAACCAATGTTTTTGGTTTTTTATTGATAATGATAACAATGTTCTAGGTAACAAAATGTGAACAACTTTATGCCATTGTCTTACTAAGAAAATTGCAATTTTTACATAAAAAAATAATAAAACTGAAATTTAAAGTGTTTCTTCAAGAGTTTCATCCACTCCATCCTACCATCCATGATAAACCTTTTAATTACTCTCCCTTTCTCATGGCTACTCATCAATGTTTTCTTTAAATACAAATAATAATCTCAGTAAGTCTACCTTCCTATATAATACTATTTTTATTTCAAAATGACATGTTCCGGCTTCTTAGTAATTTTCAAAATGACATAAATTAAAATCAAATGTTAAATAAAAATTATTGAGAAAAAAGTTAACTCTTAGGAGATATAAATTCTTACAGAAAACTCTCTTATAATAACTTGTTCAGGATATTGAGGGAAAGGCATCAATATCTACCAAAGTAAAGTCTGTCCAAAGCAAAGAAGACCCTCTGACAAGCCATAGAGAAAAATGACTCTAAGCTTGGTCAATATTGGTTCAAAATTATAGATCAGAATTTTTCCTCAATAATTGAGACCAGTATTTGAACCAATATTGACCGAGATGGAGTAATTTTCTCATTTTGCCACAGGGCCTTCTTTGCTTGGTTAGATTATAACACTTATGCATTATTAATGCAGTAAACTTACTTCAAAACTTAAAATTACTTTACTAACCAACTTAACTTTGACAAACTTAATTCACCCTGAAAAACTCTTCATCTAAATCTCCAAGAAACAAAAGCTTTTCTAGGTGTTTCCCAGAGAGTCTATTCCTTGTCTTTGTTACAGTGGCACCTGCTTTTGAAAATAAATCTCTTAATAAATTACTTCCTTTTTCTCATGGCTTCAATGTTTCAATGTTTCAATGTTTTCTTTAAATACAAATAATAATCTCAGTAAGCCTACCCTTAATACTATTTTTATTTCAACATGACATGTTCCGGCTTTTTAGTAATTTTCACTGAACAGCTTCGCTGTTCTGTCTGACACAGGTAAGCCGCGCTCTGAGTTAAATTTCCTATTTACGTAGTATTATCAGCTTTTCTGTGCCGCTTTTATTGATGCCTTCTCATTATACTCAATAAATTGTATGTTTCCTTTTTCCCTTGGGTTACTAAAAATGTATTTGACAGTCATAAACAAACACATGTTCATGAATGAGAATTTAGAGTATTCTATTTCAAATGGATCGCAGTTCCCTTTTCAATTATATTTATTTATGCATAGGCTACCGGTAACATGTTTCGACTACTCAGAGTCATTTTCAAATGCATAAATAAAAATAATTGAAAAGGGTACTGCGATTCCCATTTAAAATAGAAATCAATGATGAAGTAGCCCTAAAATAAAGGAAATATATATAACAATACATCAAGGTAGTATTGCATGGGCGTGATATACTGAATGATAGGATGACTAATTCTGGCTTGAATTGATCTGAAATCGGGTATCTGGGACAAAAATTTTAAAGCTATTTTAACTTAAAAACTTGCTAAACAGCGAAATTTATTGAGTAAAGTAATATATTACAGATTTTAATATTCAATGAACTAATAACGAAGCCACTATATTGAGCTAATAATAATAATAAAATATAACTAAGGTAAAATTCCCAAATATTGGAAACGTTGAAATTTGACCATTGATAATAAGATAATCGGCTGTTCACTTCTATGGTTCCGGTTATATTTTTTTGTTGTTGGTTGGTCGATGGATTGATGGGTTTGATGGATAAAAGTCCATTACATTCAGAAATAAAAATTACTCAAGAGGTATGATTGATGAGATGTAGGCCTACTATAGCTTCCTTTAATATATTCAATAATAATAATAATCTTTGTTTCTGGAGAAAGAAAAACAAATAAAACAATCGATCAATCAAATGCAGTATTCTAAAACAGTAAAGAAAGCTATGGATGTACACGCAGTTGTCAGTTTGCTGATAGTCATTAGTCATTAATAGCCTTTAGTCATTCTGCCAAGTCTTTAAGTAAGTGTCTTAAGATTCATTTTCAATGTATGAAATTGAATAGAAGTGATTTTGGTGATCTTTTTGTGTTTGAATTCTCTCAAAACTTTTAAACATTTAAATCTCCGTGAGGCTAATTTCAAGAAATACCACAATTTCCTATTGAGAATACGACCATTATTGACCTTATTTTGCCGTGGAAACTTCCTTTGGGACTCCCACCCCCACCAAATGTGGCATAAGATAATAATAATAATGTACTTTGTCATGTAATTTTACAAACTAGAATATTTCAACACTTGGAAATTGGAAATCAAAGATACAAAATATTAAATAATGGATGACCTAAATTTATATCTGATAGGATATTAACATTCTATAATTATCACAAATGGGTAACAGTTAACTCGTTTTTAGTACATTTGATACTCTAAGGTATTACAGTTAGCTAACTTGTCTTTTGGTTGAGCGAGAACGTGGTAGTAGAGCCGGTGTCGTTGGTGGATCAATGGGAATCACTCCCCTCGTTGTTCAGGAAA
>CM029550.1:42737659-42770194 GCA_017141385.1 Sogatella furcifera
AGGGGTTTCGAAGGGGGGCCTGCCCCTAAGTAAACTTAAGAAGGGCACAGGGAAAACGATCAAAGTCACAAAATAACTTTTTTGAGAAAATCGAATTTTAGGGTTTATTGATTGATAATGTCTTGTCAATATTTTTTTCCAGTGCAAGAAATACATCAAAATTACATAATCAGATTTAATAATGTGAATTCGTTGAAAAAAATTGAAATCATCTTAATTGAAGGTAGAAAAAACAATTTAATTCTCATACTACACTAACCTGTATGAAAAAACGATCATGGTCCTTGTTGTTCCTATAGAGTTGATTGAGTTTATTGATTGAATAATGTCTTCTGAATATTTTTCCAGTGCATAAAATACACCAAGATAACATAATCTAATAGAGTAATAAGATTTTTTTGAAATAGTTCAAATCACCTCATTCAAATATATAAAAAATTAATTTCATTGTCAATTAAAAAATAACAATAAAAACTATCATGATAAAATATAAAATTACAATAAAACTATCATGATGAAAAATTCGCTTCGGCAGTTGGCGGTCGGAAAGAGTGCATTTCAAATGCAATTCTATGATAGCCCCAATCATATGACTTATGATGAGTAATGAATTCAGGGTATGAATTCAAAAGTGCAGTTTTCGAAAACACCATTTTTGGCATATTATTCGCTATTTTCTACGCCATTTTTGATTGGATTTTTTCGTTAATGGCTCAAATAATTTTGCTTTCCTGCTTATTTTTCTAGCTTGTCGTTTCATGTCATAAAATTTACAAATGTACATTGTTGACAACCTGCAATTCATTTTTTCTTGAGTCAATTTTTGCAAAGTCTTATCTGACACACCTGGTTGACTGAATTCCAATTCAATCTGTTTCGTTTATACTCATCACACTGACTGCAGGTATCGGATCTTGGATATCCAAAGCCAATATTAAAGTTATTGTTGAAAATTTCTCGATATTTTTCATATGAAACCTTGAACTGTTGGTTGTCTTGAATGTAGAGATCATACATTTTTTTCACATTCAAATCTTCATCAAGGTAGATTTTCGAACTGTCATGCAAGCTGTAATGGGCTTTACGGCTTTTAAAAGACCTGATGTGATCACATACCTTATTAAAAGTCTCAATTTTTATTTTATGAGGCCTGTTTGAATGTTTCCCACGCCCATCAAAAGAAGCTTGGCCTCTAGTTGCAAGTGCATATTTTAAACTTATAGTTCGCCTGTTTGTTATGCCGTTAATTGAAATGAAACCTTTATGACAGACAGGTATTTCAGTAACTTTTCCTTCCCTCTTCACACGAACTTTATAGGAATAGCTGCTATCGTTGCCACTTGCCTCAGCTTGATCAAGCCTTGGCCTATGTCTGACAACTTCATGAATGGAAATGAGTCCACTTAGATGAGAATTTTGTGCATCAATACTTGGAAGTAGATTGAGTTCTTTGATAATCACATCCTCTCTTCTGCAGAAATAACTTCGAAGCATTTGAAACGTTTACAGTTGCATGGGTCTCCAGTAGTCAAAGTCTG
Source organism: Sogatella furcifera (assembly GCA_017141385.1). Taxonomy (NCBI): domain Eukaryota; kingdom Metazoa; phylum Arthropoda; class Insecta; order Hemiptera; family Delphacidae; genus Sogatella; species Sogatella furcifera. The sequence continues at coordinate 42,739,198 of CM029550.1, forward strand.
GTTTCTTATACGTTTAGAAGCATCCTTCAGTCTACCTGTAGTCTTCCTTTTTCTTGTCTTCAGCTCAGAAACAGGCTCATCTTAACTTACACTGTCACAATCTTCTATTTCAATATCCATATTGTCACAACACTAGATCTTATGAATTGAATAATAAATTAATATTATTTGAAAATGATGTAATATAACCTCAAAGTATGAAATAAGAATGTTGAACGTCACACTACGCAATGAACAGTAAATATTAATAATGATATCTAGTCAGCTGTGAGCTGTGAGGTGGACTCTGATCGTTGTTCCAGATGTTGAAGTGGACTCTGATCATATCATTCTTTCAGATGTTGAAGTGGACTATGATCGTTTTTTCCCAGTCAATGATATTTTATTCGATTTATTGTTGGGACTGTGATCGTTTTCCCCAGGTTTTGATTGTGCTATCTTGTAGAGCTCAGAACAAGCTTTAAAGAAATATTTTCCACAGATTTTCGATTTTTTGGACTTTGATCGTTTTTCCCCTGTGCCCTTCAAATGCAACAATCTTATTCCTAAGTACAATTTCATTCATAGATGATAAGTCGGCGCTTCTATAATTAATAATCATGTTAGTTATGGTTGGGAGAACAATATGGTTACCTGGAAAAGAAGTCATTAGATAATTGCAAAAAGAGTCCATATCGGATCAGTGATAAGCTCTGTTCTAAGTAATCGGCTGAGACGGTCCATAAGGGTGTCGTCATGTGTCGTGCAGTTGTCCGTCCTCCTTGGCTCGGACGCCGACATCTCCATCATACGGATGTCCAACTCCATTGAACAATTAATTGCAGCATTCCACTGCTCCTCCAGCACTTTAATTCTATCACGCAGTTGCTGATTAACTCTTGATAAATCATTGTCCTCGATAACTGTCTTAGGCGTTATAAAACTATTATTTTCGTCTCAATTGTCCGTTACCGGAATTGCTACAGCAGCTGGAGAAGAAGGCATCTCATCGTCCGTTTCAGTCGCACACGCCTGGCTTAGATGAATGTGTGTACCATTCACCTCACGTACATGAGACATACTTGTGTTAGTTTTGATTGGAACCGAACAGTTCTTGAATAGAACCTCCACGTCACTTCGCCTTTAGTTGATGTTGTAGTTTTCCTGAATTTTACACCTTTATATTCTATAACAGCGTTACCTTTGGAAGTTTTACAGTGTTTAATACCACAGTTCATATTCGAATAAGTTGTATTGTCCGCTTTGAGAGAAGAGGGGATGAACAATATGCTAATTTGTTTTAACTGAAGAAGTTTATGTGCAGGTACCGATAGAATAAAATGTTTTTAGTTCAAACTCGGCCGCCAGCACACACACCAAACTGTATTGTAGACAAGACTCAATATCAATAAGTTCTTAATTTAGGCTGTTATATCGTTAGCTGACCACCGCTATCTAGCGGGAGTGAATGGAGTTACATACAAGTCTAGAACACATGATTGATAATGTCAAAAAACTGTGAGAGGTGATCAATTTTGAATTTATTTTTCACAATAACACATTTATGTAATTCAGCAGTTCGGCCGCAGCTTCAGAGAGGAGCTCGGTACCAGATATTGTCGTTCTTTGTACTATACGGGAATTTGATGATAGCTAATCATTTAATTACGTTAGACTAGAATGATACTAACCTCCATACGGAGAGAAGCGCCGTCCTCTTCTTCTATTTGGATTTGCGCGTTGCATTCCTGATAGCCTAATATATCCAAACAATCCAATTATTTCAAACAGTCCTTAATTATTCCAGAAAATTTCAAGATACGAGTACAATGATGGCGATTGGCGATGGTGAATGGCGATGTAGAACGTTTCAAGTTGAGCCTACAAAGGGTTTGTCGTTTCAACGATATTTCGTTCTCAAATGCCTAATGAAGAATAGATTAAATAATCAGCTTCCTAATGGTATGAAAAGAAGAAAAACGATTTGAAAAAAATCGTTTAGCCAGGCCCAGACAGTTCGGTAATAAAAACGCATGTTATGATTGATTCATGTAATTGAAAAGAGCCTCATGTTCCATCCTCACAGGCTCTACATTCTTCTTGAAAATACAGTTTGATAGTATTATTCTATTTCAGAAATAGATTGGAAGAAATATGATGAAATGAAAACCCATAGATATTGTCGATTTTCTACACTTTTAATCGGTACTCGACCATGGTTTTGTGACCACAAGGTGTATCGATATTATTTTCCGTTTCTTCTATTGTAGTGAGTGTGTATATTCCTTCTCAGGTGATGACTTGTTTTCGTTTTCGATGAGATTGTTTTTTGTGTATGTAAGACTATGTATGCTTATTATGGTTAATATTCCAGATTCAATAAAATTTATTGAGTTATTTAATAACGGTTTGCAGTGAGCCAATCTTTCAGAGTTTGTAATTATTCTAATAACTTTTTCTGAATTAATAGAACATCCTGCACGTGTGCAGTATCCCCTCAGAGTAGGAGCCCATATGAAATTATACATTCAAAGAATGCAAAATATGCAGACCTCAAATATGCCTCAGACGATTTAGCAATGACAAATCTTATATGTGGCTCTCATATCAATTTTCGATTGATGAAGACACCCAAAAACTTTACACTACCAGTATCTAAAATGCTCTCCAAAGGCGGATTTCTTAAACTAAAGAAAATTTCATTGGGTTGCAAGGAAATCTCTTTAGTTCAAGAAATCCGCATTTGGAGAGCATTTTAGATATTTGAGAGCATTTTAGATAGCACATTGAGATCTTATATGATTAGATGTTACTTTAAATGCTCAAGTTGGCATGAAATTCAGGCTGCTATTGATTTGGCCTGAAAAAATATTTTCTCCATATTCGTATAATACACAATTTTCCAAGCTAAATTTGCGTTTGGAAAATTGCTGTTTACAGAGAATCAGAGATCAGCTGTTCTGAATGCAGGAATAATCATTTTGATGATTATTACAGCACTATACTCTATTCACGATCACTTGAGACGGAATAAACAAACTTTTCGAGTGTGTGCGTGTAATGGAAGGTCTTCTCCTATGCGAAACTTACGGCAACAGACCAACAGCTGTAGCCAATCACAGCTCAAGACAACAGTCTTGAGACAAGACAAGTCGGACTGTATCCAATCACAGCTCCAGACAAGAGTCAGCTGTTCGACTGCAGCTGACTGTTTCGCATAGAAGCAGACCTTCCATTACAAGCACACACACGCAAAAGGTTTGTTTATTTCGTCTCAAGTGATCGTGAATGGACTATAATCATTATCAGGAAGATAATTACAGCACTGAAAATCTAGTCCAGCTGTTTTTTTCCGAATTCCGACGTATAAATTAACGAGTTGACGAAGCTGCCATTACTAGGGCTCTATAAAAGGGGGTAGGCGCACCATCCGCCATTCTGTGGTCAACTTTTAGCGCCAGCTTCGAAATCATATAAATATTTCTTATGGTAGAGAGGACCTCCTAAATACCTTAGGTATTTAGGAGGTCCTGATAGAGACGATCAATAGATCAAGTTGAGCAAATGAATTATTGTTTTGAAATCTTAGAGGTTAATTTTTCATATAAAATGCTTTATATTGCTTAGTATAAAATTTCCAAAAATATAACTATTTTATAATAAAACATTTAAAAAATACAAATTTGCCAGATACAGGAAGATGAATACAGGTTAAAAATTTGAAAATTGCCAGACTGGATGGGTTCGATGGATAAAAGTACATTACTTTCAGAAATAAAAATTACTCAGAGATATGATTGATGCGATGTACTATAGTTCTTTTTAATATATTTGATAATAATAATAATAATCTCTATTTCTGTAGAAAGAAAAACAAATAAAACAATCGATCAATCAAATGCAGTATTCTAAAACAGTAAAGGAAGCTATGGATGAAGCTCTACAGTTGTAACTTACACGCAGTTGTCAGTTTGCTGATAGTCATTAGTCATTAATAGCCTATAGTCATTCTGCCAAGGCTTTGAGTAAGTGTCTTAAGATTCATTTTCAATGTATGAAATTGAATAGAAGTGATTATGGTGATCTTTTTGTGTTTGTATGTTTTGAATTCTCTCAAAAATTTTAAACATTTAAATCTTCATGGATAATTTCAAGAAATACCACAATTTCCCATCGAGAATAATTATTGAATTTATTTTGCCGGTGGAACTTCCTTTTGTGACTCCCCACCAAATGTGGCATAAGATAATAATAATGTATTCTCATGTCATTGTACAAACTAGAATATTTCAACTCTTGAAAATTGGAAATCAGATATACAAAATATTAAAAATGGATGACCAAAATTTATCTGATAGATATTAACATTCTACAATTATCGTCAAAGGGGTGACAGGATTAAGCGTGATTCTCTTTATTTTGAAATAAATATTTTGATTCATTTATTCATATTCTAACCCATTATTATCGAGACATTTTCGATGTACAGTAATACGTTATGATTTAGAAGTAGGCCTTTACCAAAATTCGGCCGGGGCTATAAGATTCAGCACACGAATAAAATATTTGTTGAATTATCGGTTCCAATTTGACATGGTTTTTTGCAAGGAGCTAGAAAATTAAACTCAGAATTATCAATGAATAAAATAACTGTTTAACCCGTTTTTAGTACATTTTCGATTAAGTTCCTACTTTTTACTCAAGCTTTGAAGCTTTGTCTGTTTGCCACCATGAATATGGTTTAGTACCATGCCACTATTAATGTCGTTAGTAAAGCTTGTAGGGCGTGAATTCACGAAAAAATTCAAATTGTTATACCTCAGTTATTTATTATCGAGTTTGGACAAATCAGGATTCATTCAGTATGACATTTTTTTATCTATTGTATAAATCTATCAATATTTAAAATTGATATTGAAATTAATTAAAATTGTATTGATTTGAAATTGTATTGATATAGAGTAGCCTATTAATAATTTATGGTCATCTTGATTATCATGACTGCAAAATTTAATTGTGAAGTTTTGAAGCTAAAGTCAACTTGAAGAGGTGGAAATTTGAACGCCAGTTCTTCAGCCCTAATATATTAAATATAAATAAATATTCTAAATAAAAATATTCTATATTTTTGTCATCATGCTATTACTGAAGCCACTGCTGCATCTGTTCATTCTTCATTGAATTCATTCTTGAGCAGTTGTTGAGTTGAGTAGACTAGTCGGTGTCGGTTGTCGCTATAATATATGTGGCTATGTGGTTGTCGCTATATTATATTATAGTGTGATTACGAGTAGAGACAACACGCGCACGGGCAAGCACTCCTTGAGTTGGTGAGGGGGAGGGTAAAGGGAAGGACAGGTTTCTAGCGGCGAGGAAATAATTATGTCTCTCCCCTCCACCATGACAAAAGCTCAGCTCGAACAGAAATCTGTATCTGTGAGAGAGTTAGAGAACTCACTCTCACAAAAAAATCATTCAATCTCAAACTTACTCTTCTTCTTCATCACAACCTCACAACTCAAACTCAAAACACAAACTCTTACTCATTCTTACTCTTCGCAACTGGATTAGAAACTCAAACCCAAATTCTCAACTCACAACTGAATTAGAATCCAGTTACTCCCTACTAAAATAGTCGAAGAGCAATTCGGAATGTTCTAACCATAGGGTTTCTGTTTCTTATAGGAGGGTTCCTTGTTGCCTTGTGCTGGAGAATAAATTTTCCAACGGGCCCTGATCCAGGCGATTGGTGATGATGAACATTCCTTCTTCTTGATTAATCAGGTTCATGATGGAATTGATAGTAAGCACAACTCCATCAAAGGAGGGCGGCCTCTTAATTTTTGAATTGACTTTATCTATTTTGATTAACATTTTTTTCATATCTTCAAGCATATTGATTGAATGGTTCGTGCTTCTGGAAATAACACATTTATCTGGATTAAAGTTGAATGTACTCCTGCTATTCAGATAATCAAAGAGAGAAGTCATCTTCTCAACAAACTCAGCTGTATTTTCCACAGTTGCTGTTAGAATTTGCTTTGTTGCAAATGCCATTCGCAGTCCTGCTGCAACACTGTGCTGAACACCTGTGTTGCCAAAGCTAGACTCATTTTTTGAAAATTGTGAGGCTAAGCATGAGCAGAACCTGATTTGGGAACTGCTCGTGTGGATTTAATATTATAATAATATAATTATATTTTCAGAAAATATCTTCTCCAATTGAATATTTTCTTAAACTGTTACAGTAGAATCGGTAGTTAGAGGAAGCACCATAGCAAATCAAAGTGGAATGATTTGAATATAAATTAACAAAAATTCAATACATTTCAGCTAACTGTTCAAATATTGTTGCAAAGAAGATTGTTTCGATTGACTGGGCTGACAGAATTCACTTATTTTCTAATACGAACAGATCAATCAACACAACAATTAAATTATTTCTCGCTCATTTTCTAATGCTCTTTTCTATTGAGTGCTTGCGCCTATCTCTAAAAACATTACCAGTACGTATTGCAACAAGTTAGAAGATGAAGTAGAGGAGGAGAAGAAGATAAAGAATAACAAAAAAAGAAGAGGGAGAAAAAGTGATGGAGGAAAAAGAAGGATAAAGAGGAGAAGAAAATTATGAATAACAAAAGGAATGAGAGGAAATAGAAGGAGAAAGAGTGTTAATAATAGAGGGAGAAAAAGAAAAGTTGTAAAGAATAAGAACAAGGATTAGTAGAAGTATGGGAAAAAAGAAGAGGAGAAGAAGAATAGAACTAATATGAAGCTAGAAATAGGAAAGAGAAGAGAGGAAAAGAAGTAAAAGGAGGAGAATTGTATAAGATGGAGGAAAAGACAGAGAGGAAGAAGACCACTGAAAGAAAGAAGACAAAGTGTAAAGGGGAGAAGAAAAGTGATAAATGAGAAAATAGGAAGTAGAGAAAAATTATATGATGAAGAAGAATAGATATTAGATGCAGTAGAAGTATAAGTAAAATAAGAAGTAGGAGAAGAAGAAGAACGTACATTGTATGCTTGAATCCGCATTTAAACAAATAAAATTCAATTCAATTCGTCAACTAGGCAGGTGAACAGACTAACGCAGCTCTTCAACCTATTTTAAAAATAGGTTCAACTTATTATTATTCAACATATTATATTACATTCAACAGATACAGATCTTATAACACAGTTTGTGTGGCCATTTGACTTTAGTTTTCTAATATGGAAGTTATAACTTTTTATCAAAGTGAAAAAACAAATAAATATATTTTTGGTGGTGCAGGCCCCTAGGCGCGCGCCTAGTTGGCCTACTCTTAAAACCGGTACTGGGAATAAAAATGGAGCAAGTGTTTGTAAGCAGGCTGGGAAGCTCTCGCACTACAATAAGTCGCCAGCACAGCAAAGGAAATTCTTTTCTGTGGCGCCAGTATCTTATTGAGAAATAATTATTTTTGAAATCAGATAGAGGCACATGAATAGAACATTCTTGTTTTGGATTGCAGCAGAGTTGCTCCATATAATGAGATGATCGTTTGATTTTAGGTAGGTACTTCATTGTCAAATTCTAAAGCAGTCAGCAATGAGCAATTTTCTCCCTCTGCTAGCAATATCGTCAGTCCAAGTTCAAAAGTTAGCACTATTGCTGCTATATATAAAGTTTCATATTTGGCGAGATTTTTCTCCAAATCTTCAACAGATGCATTGTCCATGAAGGCAACATGTTGCAATGCTCCTATGTCTAGACCTCTCAAAACATATCCTACTATTCTTTTCTCTGACATTTGTGGCTCAAGTATGTGACAAAGTTTTATGATATCTGCTGTGTATTCTGTGTATGTTTCTGTTGGTAATTTGTTTCTGTTTTCAAGTTTTAGTCTGGTAGTCTCTTCATGAACAGGGACTACAAGTTTACTTTTCAGGTGGCCTATTGCATCTAGAAATGTCGTGTTTTCATTTTTATCAGAGAATATGTCGAAAATTGTCAATGCTGTTTTCTTGAGGTACAAGGGGAAATACAAAATTTTATCATCCTCATCCCATTTATTTATTTTTGCTGCCCTATTGAAATTTTTCAACCACTCGTTGAAGTCTTTGGTTTTTGTTTCCCCATAGCTATTGGGTTCTGCAAAAGGTCTTTTGTCATTCACTGCCATATTATTTCCTGGATTTGGAATGTTATTTACTATGTTATCGGCAGCTACTGCGTCGTAGATGTGTTCTTGATTTCTGTCTATTTTGCCTACAATTCGTTCGTAATCGGCTAACATAGGGAAGATGACTCGATCGCGCTGAGATAGGGACCCTAAATTAAGTAATCGACTCAAAGCATCTCTAGCTCCTGAATCGTGGTCAACATAGATACAAACGTTTTTAGCCAAGTTGACAGCGAATCTCAAGTATTCAATGCCAACTGATTGAGGAATATGGATACCTAATTGCTGATCTCCAATAATTCAAATTTATCCAAAGATTTCACTTTTAAATCAAAATGTAGTCGTAATAATAAAATCTCAAATGCACTAGGACTAGGTGATTGTTCAGAATCACTAGAACTAGAACTACTCATCTCAATTTAGCAATGATTATTATGATTATATTGATCCTATAAGCTAAGATAATAGAGGACATATTCATACGAGATCAAATAATTATTTAGTAATCAAATAATAATGACCTGAAATTAAAAATGTCAATCATTAATTTGAAGGCAAATCTTGTCAATAAATGAAACTCTTTCTCATGAGAACGGCGCCCAACACCATGTAATGGAATTAAATTTTTATTAGGTGGTTGGTAGCTAATTATGAATATATTTCTATGATGTTGTAATAATTAAGTTTTATAATATATTTTTTTGAATGAGATCAATTCAACAAGATTGATATTTGGAAGAGATAATGATGCATACTCTCAAGGAGTTGGGTTTAAATTAATAAAAGATAAAACTGTTGAATTATGATAATAAATAAACGAAACAAATAAAATAAGGATCGCTTGGCATACGAGAGGTTAAATTTTGGATCTTACTCTTTATCTCATGAGAAGGTTTTAATAGTAAAATAATTAAATGTAAAAAGAATAATATAAAATTTATTATTAATTTTAAAAAGATTATTTATCAAAAGACAAAATATGTTTCTTAATATATATCCAATTGACAAGATTTATCCTCAAAAATAAAAGTAAAATTATTAATTTGGCACTCACTCTCCCACAAATGGGAGACCCTCTCAGTTGGGAGAAGTCAGGCTGGTTGATCTGCTGTAGATGTTTCCAGGTCCCGTCTTTGCTACCGACTGCGTAGATCCTCTCATTTTTTCCCATAATTTTACTTGTCATGAATTTTCACCGTCGTCAACAATTTATCTTTTCCCACCACAATGGGACTCTCTTTCATTGTGAAAATTCATGGCAAATAATAAAATTATGTAGTTCTATTATAACCCCTAAATAGCTTATTATATTGAGAGTCTTAGTGTTATCAGTTTTTCAATAATGCAACATATTTTTGATAATCACACACTTTTTATTTTCCAAATCAAGCATTAAATCCAACCAATTTAATGATATTAAAATGGAAAAGTTCATTAATTGCTTTCATGACTTTCAGAATCTTGTCTGGCATCTTTGTTAAATGGAAGATCCTTGAAAAAAGAATGCCAAAAAGTCGGGATGTAAGGTAGTAATGAAACTAAGTCATTGTATTTTTGTACAGATAATGGGCCTGGTGAATAAAAACAAGTAAAGACTTTACTAAGGGTTTTCGAGTATTTACTAGCTTTGGAGTGAATAAAAACCTGTCTAGTAATAATCGACTCGAGCGTTTACTAAGGGGCCTAGTAAGCTCTAGTTGACCTTGAATTTTCCTAGTGTTTACTAGCTTTCGTGTGAATAAAAGCTATTAAAGACTTTACTAGGCTAGTATTTACTAGCCTTTTTGCAAGGTAGGGTCAGAGCAGACTTGCAAGAGAATACTAAGGCAATTCCCACTAACATATTCAAGTTTATCAACAAAAATTAATTATTTAGCCTATTCTATGGAGCTATTTTACTATCTATTGAAATTATTCAATTATACAAATATTTAGGAGCTTACAAAAATTATTTTTCAATCGGCTAATTTCTGTCAGGCTGGTCTTAAACGGTAATATTTCTATTATTAAGGGAAATCATGTGAAAAGAGAGAAAAAATACAAAATTATATTTAATATAAATCTCTTATTATATTATAATACTATTGGAATAATATCGGACTGTGGACATCTCTTGCTCATTTTCAGGCCAAATTTATTTATTTAAATAATAACTATTTAATGATTCATTTATATAAATTATTGTCATCACTATAACTATACTATGATATTTATGGTGCAAAATAGATTGGAATGTTATATTCTGGTATTTGACCAGAACTTCCCAATATTTTTTATCTACGGCCTAGACTACAACACCATGATTCTGTAATTAGTAGGATGGCAGGTAGTGAATAGGTCATAGCAGATGTCCTCTATACGAGCATTGAAGAAATACAAAGGTTATAGAAGAAACTGCGTGAGAATAATAATTTTGTTTGTCCCTCTTCTAGGAATCAATGAAAGCAGTACCGTAATTGGGTTGATGGCAGGTGACAAATATCTTGTGCAGCTCTCAACTGTTCATTGATCAGTCTTCAGTTGACCAATATTATAATAAAAAGAAGTACACCTGTAGGCTTACACATTATGCCTACTACACCTAACTGTAATTACCAGTGTGACTAGAATCCATGGCTATTCTCAATTTTATTTTCTGAGAAATATCTAGAATAGGCCTACACCTGAAGAATACCAAAATGGTCGAACCGAGTACAAAAAAAAAATTAGTTGGCCTACTCGTTTCATGTTATTTTATTTTAATTTTGCTTTCTTGTCCAGCCTATTCAGTATTCATCCAATGCGGTGGTTGGAAATTCTAATATCCAAAGATAGTGCTAGTTTCAATTTCCTGTTTTTTTTATCAAGGAATATTATACGACTAAATCAGGAATAGAAGAAGTTTTGGGGGATTGATTATTTTCTTCTACCCGTATTGTACATTCGTAGGGTAAGTGAACCAGTAAATGACCGATTAAGACATGTTACTCACTTTTTTCTCCTGAAACAATCGTCTACTCCCATTCTTTCTTATGGAACCAGCGTCATTTTCTTTTCAATAATCTCACTTCTCATTTGGACCAGTCAAAAATTGTTAAAAAAATCAAATGAATCCCTCTAAACATCATTAATGGACCCAAGTCAGTAAACCAAAAGATGACCGGGTTGTTCCAGTGTATGACCCCCATACAGAACCAGTGAATGACCGGTCATTCACACATCGGTCATTCACTAGCAATAAGGCAATACAGTAATTGAGAATTGGTAGGCCTAGTGTTTTAATTTTTTTTCAAATGAACAAAATTACATTATACAAAAAGTTATATTGTTTACAAAAAGTAAAATAGATTGGACATGGAAATTTAAAAAATTTTCAAGTGACTAGCCTGTTCAAAATTAAAACTCAATGAATTCATAAAATACAAATAAACCATCATTTTTATCCTCTGGAGGGTGAATTTTTTTTACTATTTCACACTCATCATACCACAATTGTTCTTTGTCATGGGGAGAATACCATCGGGAAGTTCTCCCCAGTCTTACAAATTCCTTTATTTTGTATCGATTATTTTTTTTCTCAATTATCTGACCTGGAGTTCTATTTTCAGGAGTACCTTCATACCTAAAAATAACATAATCATTAACATTGAATTCATTATCATCCTCTCTGTCACAGTACTGGTGGGTTTTGGCAGAATTCTTCTTGGTAGATTAGAAGATGATGTTGAAGGTGGCAGGGTCAAGTCTGGTAGGTCTTGAGTTTTTAGTTTCTTTGCTTTTCTTTTCTGTGGTTCATCCAGCTTCCTTCTATTTCCTTTGTTTTGTTTCTCAGTTTGCTTAGCTGCTTTTGCTTCTTCTCGTTTTTCTTTTTTTATTTTTGCTTCAGTCTCTTTGATTTCTTTCTCCATCGCTTTATTTTCGTGGAATGCTTTCCATTTAGTTGAAGTAACAGCAAATGGTACTCTCTCTTGAATTCTTCGTTTTTTCTTTGAAGTCACATCAGTCACTGGCCAATGCAAATGTTTGCTCCATGGATTCGTGTCAGCTACTTCATCGTTTTGTTGTGAATCTTCATTGAATTTGGACGTTATTGTAGAAACAACTTGCAAAGCTGGCTCCTCATTTAAAGTTTCAATGATAGGCCTACTGGCTTCATTTTCCACTGTCTTGTGACTTTTTTCAGATGAAGGTTGTATATCAACTTCAGCACCATCGCGAACAATAACTTCTACAGCTGGCTCCTCACACAAAATTCTAGTCAGACTACTTTCATTCAATCCTGTTTGTTCCTGCGCATCTTCAAAAGAGATGAGGACGTCTGATAAATTGATACTTTCCTCAGTAGGTTTTTCTGTTGTTGCTGGTTCTCCATCATTCTCAACAGTCACTGCACAGTCTGCACTTTGAATATCACCTGCCTTCTCTTTCATGCTTCTCCAAATTTGGAAAAGTATTCTCAATTCAGGTTCAATTTCACGTTCAACTTCATTCTTATCAACAGCAGTCATGAAACTCACTCTTGTCTCCTCACTCATCTCCCTTTTCCAAAACTTTACAAGCTGTTTTGTACTCATCTTTGGAACACTGTATCTCTGGATCTTCTGTAGGCCTACACTCCAGTCTGGGTCTATCAGGAATACATTTTGTATAGTCTACTGAATCAGGGTTAAAGGGGTACAACCCACAAGCTTTGAATCCATTCTTTATTGAGTCTTGGGTTATAGCTTTAAATGCCTCTTGGAACAGTGGAGCGAAATTCAATCTAGATACACTTTTGTTTGTCGTTTGCTTGAACTTATGAATACTCTTTTTCCAAGCTGATTTCAACGGTTTGAATATAGAGACATCACAAGGCTGCAAAATGTGGGTTGCATTGGGCAGTAGGCAAAATAGAAGAATATTCTTGTCTTTGCAGAATCTGTAGAGCTGCTCATTTATATGAGACTTATGTCCATCTAATAAAATAATAACTGGGAATTGTACATTAGATTTTACCAGTGATGGGTAAAATACATTTGCGATATACTCAAAGAAAGTCTCACTAACCATCCACCCACTGTCACTCCGACCAATGGCAAATCCAGGGGAACCGAGTCTGCAATGTCTCTTGGTATTCTCTTGTAGGGAAATACTATCATTGGATCCAGAGCCTCTCCTGCTGCACTAAAATTGCAAAGCACAGTAATGCATTGTTTTTCGGGTCCAGGAGCAATTTCATAAAAGTTTCTGTAGCTCTTTGGCCCTAAGAGCTTCCCAGACTTGGGACAAATACATACCCCGGTCTCATCTAGATTGAAAATTCTTTCGGGGCAATCCAAAATATCTTCTGCATCTTCTTCTTTCAGATATTCTGACAGTTCCCTAAACCACTCACGAATTTTCAATTCGGTGACTTGAGCCCTTGCTTTTGACACAATCTCTGCATTCTTCTTTACAATATTTGGATGACGTTTTAAGAACAAATCCATCCACTTTCTCCTGGTCGATTATTTGTAAAAGGATTCTCTTCCTATATCTCTGATTATTTTTTCAACAGTGTCTTTCACTTCATCTGGATGCATCGGAAATCCCAGCTTTGCTTTCCCAGAATCCATTCTTCAAGTTTTCTTTCTTCTTCTGGTGTAAGTATTGAAGAGGGGCCCATTTTCAAATCAAGTGGCCCATCGGAATGGAGTTTTTGATAAGTGTACCTTTTGGTATTCCAAATACCTTGGATGCTTTATTGGCTGAAGACTTCCCGACTTCACCTCTTCAATCGCCTTTTGGAGTGTCTCGATGGTGTACGCAAATCTCTTGTAGGCTCTTTTTCCTTCTGTGACTGGATGATCTGGCCGATCCACGTTGTCCTCTTCATTTTCCATCTGAAACAAATTGTGAATGGGCATAGTTAGTGAATCTCGTTTTTCATTTTGATATAAATTCTATAGGTTTTAATCAGGTAGGCTAAGCTACCCAAAAGAAAATAGGCTGTGCTTTAAAAGGCAATGAACTAACATTAGATTTCTTTGGAGTGAGAATTAATTATATATATAATAAAAGATTTATCAAGAAAATGAGTTTTCACATACAAAGCAGTGAAAATATTATATTTATGAATTAATACCACTGTTTTCCCTCATTACTGACAATAAAGAATCATCCAATGATCAAATAATCATCCATAATTGATTTGATCCAGTAAATGACGGGTCTAATCCAGTGAATGACTCCAAGACTTTAACCCCCGGTCATTCACTGGATAGGACTAGAAAACAGCATTTCTAACCCAACAGAAGTGTTTCCCAGCTCAAAAACTTCATTATAGAAGGAATCAGCTGTTCAAGAAAAATATTAGATTATATCCAGTAAATGACCGAATCGGTCATTCACTGGTTACCACAGTAGGTTGTGTTCCAATGCATGTCCAGCATTATTACCTAAAAATTAGTTAGGTTATGCATTCCAAAATCATTTGATATACATCATTGAGTAATTAACTACTTGATAAAACTGATAAAGTTATGAAAATGTGTCTCCTAGAATAAGAAAATCAAATTTTGTCTTACCTTTCTAGGATCTTCACTATTGCAGATGGATAGTTGTTGTTGATCGTTGTTGATAGTTGCTTCAAACAGATTCACAAAGCGTTGACAAGCTTCTGTGACAGCGAATGAGAAGTGAGATGGCAAGCATATGATTCATAGTTAGTTGTGAGCTCTTGATTGATTGGCTAATGTGTATGGAATTCTTATTATGATTTTTCAAACACAAAATGGTCATTCACTGGTGGGTGGTCATTTACTGGTACACTTACCCTACTCAAATAAATAAATATAAATTTCAAGAAAATCACTATTATTGAGACAGATTATAAGTAGCCTAATCAATTTTATATGAAAATAGATTATTAGTAACTATAGAAAATAGAAACCGGTAACTCTTAATCTGAAACTTATTTCAATTTTAAACTGACAATTTTAAACTGTCTCACTTTAAAACAGAACAGATATCCTGGAATGTTTCCTCTTCAAAAATATTCTATGGGGTGAAGCCTGATTATTCAATCAATTATTTTATCTGTAAATCAAAATAATTTGATCTTGAAATTATTTTCAAACTGACGTTTCCACTTTAAGAACAGTTTCTAGATATCCACGAACAAATATGCTCAAGAGTATCAAAGTTTCTTCTATTTGAGAGATTTGAATTATTCGCTTGTGTAGAGCTTGATTCTATCAATAATTTTATTCATTCAAATGTAGGACTAGAAATAAAAAGATTTCATTCAGGTAGACTTGAACTTTTTGTATTTGGTTGTGAACACATCTATGAATAGCTGCTTAGTAAGAACTAGGGAGATTCTATGTGAATAAAAGCGCTGGAGAGTATACTCTGTAGTAAAGACTTGGGTTTTCCTAGTAAATACTAGAAGAGAGCGTACTAGGGTTATTCACTTCGAAGCGAGTAATTACTAACCGGGCGAGCGTTTACTAGGTAGTAAAGACTTTACTAGACAGACCGTACTATGTAGTATTTACTCGTTTTTATTCACTTGGCCCATTGGTACTGAAGGCTTCACTGGAAGAAGTTCTGGAAACATGTCATCAGCCAACCTTGCACTTCTTCTTTTCAGTCTGTTGAGGTCCACTGTGTCAAAATCACTGTCGAATGAGGATTTCAAGTACAGCATGCCAATGTTTTCTTTCCGCATCTGAATATGGACACTTGATGAAAGAAGAACTTTCTCCTTTTCAATTGTTTTTTTTCTGTACACAAATGGTGCTCTCTTACCGGAGAAAAGTGGGTTGTTTTTCTTAAAATCTTGTGCCTCCATACTGTGAACCTTAAACTTCGTTGAACATTGACAAACCATCTGCTGCCAGTCCCATGGGGTCAATATTGAAAATGGCAAGTTTTTTTCTTTTTCTATGAGTGAATGTATGGTATCAGCCTCCATATGTGTGTGTCCTTTGAGTAGAAGGTTTAGAGTCTCAACCCATGCAAACATGTGAGTCTGTGAATCAACCCACCTTCATTTCCATTGAGATCTTTGTCAACATTTCCCAATTTATTCTTCACAGTAGGACGGTTGCCAGTTTCATCATTGTCATAATCAAGATTGGCATCAGAATTGTCCATATTATCAAAAACGTCCTCCAATATCTCCATGTGATCGTGATCTTCTGAAAAAGAGGAGTTTATGATTAGTTACAGCAGAATGATGCATTCAAAGAGCAAAATTAATTTATCAATCCAATAATTATTATTTTCTCATTACAATTGTTATTAATTTTCCCCCTTTTATTTGCCTATGCATGGTTTTAAACTTTTAAGAGCAGGGGATGACATAACCTTGTTACAATGCACATCATTCTTACAAATCAACTCTACTAATGTTCATTCAATTGCCTTAATAGTTTCACTCCTTCATTTGTGAATTTTTAATTTCTAGTAACAATATCAATAGAAAAATAGCATATCATAACTACAGTAATGCATAGCAGTCCATTATGGGAGAGAAATAATTTCAGTCAAAATCCCATTGATAGGCCAACTATGAGACTATAACTTGAATTTACAGCTACAAACAAAAAATAAAGCTGAGAAAAAATACATACAAGATTTCAAGATTTACTGGGGAGAGAAATTAATGTAATCAATTGTGAATAATATGTGAAAATATAACCTATCATAACAATGTAAGTTTTGAGGTTAAGTCTTCTCAGATTGTGAGGGTGAAGAAATATCAATTTCAAAATAAGAGAATCAACTCACCTTTATTCCCATTGCAATCTTTGTCAACAGTGTCCAAATTATTCTCTGCAAGTGTAAACAATTTTCATCCTCTTCCAGACATAGTTCCACAAATCAGAAAATGATCATTTATGCTAGAAATCAACCTTTTAATGTGGAAGCTGCTGTTTACAATGTCAAGTGAGGTTATGTTGCAGAAATAGAAGCTTTTCGCCCATACTATTGTTAGTGAACAATGTGTTAGGTTGGTATGACTTAACACACTCAGCACTAATATAGGTTGGCAGTACCGTTTGAGCCTAGTGCAGAATGTGTTAAGTTGGTATAATTTGTACTTAACACACTCAGCACTAATGCAGGTTGGCAGTACCGTTTGTGGAAAATGCTATAAATCTTCTTGACACACTCTGCACTAGCATCACAGTAAAATCCTCTACCTATCACAAACTGCACAAATGAAAACACATGTTTTTATTAGGTTTGGACATACCACACTATGCTCAAACGATTATATGTGTTTCATTTAATGGTTAGGTGAGATAATCCTATTTTTGGAGTTTTTGGACTTGACACATTATGCACAAGCAACACAGAATTGTCCTCACTGACTTCTTCTTGGCTCTACATTTTGCACAATGTTTAGATGTTCCTCTTACTGGTTGATATCGTTGATTCCAGCCAAATATTCTTGCTTACATGAGGTTTGTGTCCTTTCATTTCAACTGATGGTTTCTTACTCTTCCGCCAGGTGTCTTCTGGGAATATATCCTTGATTTTGTGTTTCCGGGAATCTCACATCACTAAATAATTACACTAGACAACTAGATTAAGATATCAAGATGTTTTTATATTTATTGAAATTTTTCTATATTTTAATCCATTTTAAAGTCTTTCACCATTGTTACAATTTTATTCATCATCTTTCTTTTTGATGAAATAAAAACACATAGATGTTGTCAATTTTCTACACTACTTATGTGGTACCTACACAACCATGATTTCATGACCACACAGGTCACATTTTCTAGCTTTCTTTTTCTTTCTTTATTCAATTTTTTTTTTTGGACATAACTTCATCACAGAGAATAAAAAGAAATAATTTGAAAATGAATAAATACACAATGTTTGAAGTCAGGGTTAAGTGAATTAATTCCGGGGGAAAACTGAATAGTGATATTCATTGTGAGTGAGAAGAACTAGAATATGCTAGTTAAAGTCTGTTCACCTTCTCTATGATGTTACCGATTCAAATAAAAATTCACACCAAATCAGTCACCAATTTTTAATTCTGTCTGAAATAAAGAAAATCAAGTTTATACTGTAAAATACAACAAGAAAAAATAGCAAAGTAACAAGAAAAACAATCTTATGATGTCTCATGAAATTTTATCATATATTGGAATGCAGCAAATGTAATTATACACATATTAGTCAGTGCATTTGCTGGAAATGTATTGTGTACATGATACAAGTTGAGTCAGAGATGATGTTTTGCATTGATTGTATTGTTTGCATTGGTTTATTTGTTCTATACATTTCATTTTTTATCAGAGATGATCTATTACAATATCATATGATCTACATGATTGCATCCTGTCTATTCCTTGACCTTCTTCTGTGTGGCCTTCTTCTTTTTTTTGGCGGCATACAAATCCTGTATGAGTAAGTTGTAAGCCGCGTCCTCATCAAGGCAAAGTCTGTGGAATTGCTGGAAAATTAATAAAATATAATGAAGAGATGAGACATATTATCCTGTCGTCATTGTAAGAGTCTATTTGTGTTCCACTCCATCACTTTTAGTGAATGAATCATTTTGACATTTGTTGTCTAGTATTCTCTAATTAAATTATTTCTCAAAGCAATTCTTGAGAGATGAAATAATTATTTGCTGATGATCAAGTTAATTATGATGAGTTGTAGAAGTTTCTTGGTGCCTTCCTCTCATTCATCTTTCTTTATCTGTTGATGAAATGAGAAACATCATTTCTGATGAAGCACGTACTTCAATACCTATATCACCCTTGTTCACGTTCAAAAATTCAGCACTCCTCTTACAGTATGCTTCCAGAGAGTGGACGGTGGTGAATGCTTGAACACAAGCAGACATCAATGCTGGTGACATGTCTACCACTACCTCATTGGGTGGAGGAACATTGAAGCATAAAAATGCAGCCAGCCAGAGTTTTGGTGTCATGTCTCTCTGATAAGAGATTGCACACAGGATGTATTTAAGAGTTTTTTTTTTTTGTCTTTTATCATCATGGAGTACAAAAAAATATTCCCTGACTTGACTCCAGGTGCTCTCTAAATTTTCTTAATCAATCCACTTGTTGCATCAATCAAGACTGGTAAGTGTGACTGTAACCTTCAGTGACCTCCTCTTCATGCATAGTAAAGGAGCAGCTCTTTTTCAGATAGACACATAGGTTTGGGTTCAACCTCCACTCCACAAAAGATTATTTTGAATATTCTTTCAATTTTCATCTTGTTAATGAATAATTTTACCCCTCAATCATTTAATGTTCACAGCTGCTATGTTGAAATTGTACACTTAGTAGACAGCCTTGAATATTATTACAATATTCTATGGAATTGTGAACATCAGCTGGAATGAATAATGTTTTTTCTCTACTTTCCTGATACACCAAACAATTCAATAGAAAATAGATTATTGTTTCTTTTTCTGAGTTGCAAGGAAATCCAAGCTTACTGCTGCCTGACAACAGCTGCCTGCAGTCCACAAGCTGTATGCCAGATGGCTTCCACCCCCAACCGACACTTCCTTTGTGTATTGAACAGAGTTGTATCTTATTGCTCAGGAGGAACATTGAAGCATAAAAATGCTGCCAGCCAGAGTTTTAGTGTCATGTCTCTCTGATAAAGATTGCACAGGATGTATTTAAGAGTTTTTTTTTGTCTTTTATCATCATGGAGTACAAAAAAATATTCCCTGACTTGACTCCAGGTGCTCTCTAAATTTTCTTAATCAATCCACTTGTTGCATCAATCAAGACTGTAAGTGGGAAATTGTTTTTAGAAAATTCCCTGTACACATGTAATTGTGTTGAGCTATGGTAGTTAACAGAAAATTTATCATATGCCACATCATGAATGATGTTTCTGTATCTAGAATCATGCAAAGCTTCTCCTCAAGCTACAATTGGATTATCATCAACATGCAATTCTTTTAAAGATTTTGATTTTGCATGTTGAACGTGGCTTGCAGATGTCAGGTGAGAGGTTTCTGGGTTTCCAGCTGTCATCAACCTATCCGCCTCAAACAAATGAAAAGCATTGGAAAACATATTTTCATCATTTTCACCTTTTTCAACGTTTTTTGAGAGCTTTGCCACTCAATTTCCTCTTCAATCCTTTTGGATATGCAATAGAAAAATTCTATTTCTAATTGTATACAAACTTTCTTTTTGCTACTCTTTCTTTATGTAGTTTTGATATTAGGCTACTAATTATATATTGTTTATTACTAAATTAACAACTGAATAGAGCATAATCATTTTATATGGAATCTTTGATATTATAATAGGATCTATAAACTAGTACGTTCCTTGAATATATTTAAAAGGTTGGTTCTATTTGTAAACTTGGTGAAGTCAATTTGGAATTTATTGAATAATTCCATTCATAATTGAAGCTATTTTTTAAATTGTCTTAGAATAGGCTACAACAAACATTGCAAAGTTTCTGCTTTTGAAATATCTTTGTATGACAAATAATTATTGCAACGTTCTTTCATTAGGATTTTCTTCTGGCTTGTGGAGAAAGATGAAGCAAGATTGGTATCTATCAAGATGCAGAAAGTTCAATCATATACTGATCTACATTGTAGAAACACAAGATGAAGGCGACAATAACACTATTGAAT
The DNA here is from genome assembly GCA_017141385.1 of Sogatella furcifera. Classification (NCBI taxonomy): domain Eukaryota; kingdom Metazoa; phylum Arthropoda; class Insecta; order Hemiptera; family Delphacidae; genus Sogatella; species Sogatella furcifera. Next base: position 42,759,916 of record CM029550.1, read on the forward strand.
CACACAGTGAGGTGGAGTTCATACTGAGATGAGAGCGCGCATGGCATAGCAAACTACACAAGCCTTGATGCTTGGTCAATTGAAATGTAAATAGAGTTCAAAGTAAAAAAATTGTAATTTACACAGTGTCCAATATGAATTTAAATTCAGAAAAAATTGTTTTTGAAACAAAATTTACTTTTTATCAACCACAATTTGCTATTCTTCTATTATCTCCTGATTTCCTAAAATTGAAAATTATCACTTGATTGGGAAGACGTTAAAACATCTGTGGAAAACTACTATTTTTTGTAATGTCTTTTTGAGAAAATAAAATTTGAATTTGAACTTACTGATGAGCATGACATCCCGGTACTTGTTGAACATGTAGTAGCTGTCAATGGAGTCTTCAAAAAAAGGAAAACAAGATGTGAACTTGAAGAGCTGATTTAATGAAGCTGGGTTGAGTAATAAGGTAGAATGAATTTTTTATTGTATACAAAATAATCTTGGTTGATCCTGTGTAGCTCTTCATTTTGGTGGTCTAGGTGTGGGGTCCCATCAATAACTTGTAGTTCAACTTTGAAAATATTGAATGATATGCAGCAATGTATCTAACTGCCAGTCTTCTATTCTTCCTATTCTCGCTTATGTTGTGCTGGTTCTGTGAAATTGTAGAGCCCCTTGCCCACACTGGTACTGCATACAGTACCACAGAGCCTTTTAAGAGGCTATGTGACTTTTCTTTTGCTTTCTTGGTTTGTCCTGCATTCTGCAATGAGTCATCTGTATCCACAATCTATTGCCATTGTGGTTATCTAAACCTTCAGTGACCTCCTTTCATGCATAGTAAAGGAGCAGCTCTTTTTCAGATAGACACATAGGTTTGGGTTCAACCTCCACTCCACAAAAGATTATTTTGAATATTCTTTCAATTTTCATCATGTTAATGAATCATTTTTACCCCTCAATCATTTAATGTTCACAGCTGCTATGTTGAAATTGTACACTTAGTAGACAGCCTTGAATATTATTACAATATTCTATGGAATTGTGAACATCAGCTGGAATGAATAATGTTTATTCTCTACTTTCCTGATACACCAAACAATTTAATAGAAAATGGATTATTGTTTCTTTTTCTGAGTTGCAAGGAAATCCAAGCTTACTGCTGCCTGAGAACAGCTGCCTGCAGTCCACAAGCTGTATGCCAGATGGCTTTCACCCCAACCGACACTTCCTTTGTGTATTGAACAGAGTAGTATCTTATTGCTCTCAGCTTGTTGCCTCTTTTGCCAGCACAAAGATTTTGCAAAGATTTCTGTGATTCTTGCCTGGGGTAGGAGAAATCAAGTGGGAAATTTATTGTCTACATCTCATATTCTCTAAATTCCCCTAGAAGGCGAAAGATTTATTCAATGTTGAAGTGGAACCAAAGTGTTTGGACTTTCTTTGGTTAAAGATGGTTGGCTTTCTTTGGTCAAAGTTGGTCGGCTTCCTTTTCATAAGTTGAAAAATGTTAACAATGTCACAAACTAAAACTAAACCAATGGAAAAGAAAAGATTCCACAACTATTATTAGAATTTTAAAAAAATATTAGAAAAACAGTCTATTTTTAGTAACAGAAGAAACAATCTGGAATTAAGAGAACTCAATTTAATGGATAAAAGAAAAACTTATATGACTGAAAAATTCATTTATAAGGTGAGTCATTATTTTCAGCTTTGAAAATGTTTATAATGAAATGACAAACATCAATATTCATCTTCAAGTAAATGAAAAATGCCAAATTCATATGGTATTCAAAAATACAGCACATTATGCAAACAGAACAGTCCCAACAAGAATGTGTGAACGATTCAGAATGAGTTTTTCATGGAGATGGAAATCTAGGAAAATTAGTTCCATTGATGTGGGAATGTCGAAACATGACACTTGACTACATATTACAACTATTAACCATCAATCATCTAAAATACTTGACATTCAACATTTATCACATCAAACTACTTGGTTTCTAAAGAGTATCAAATAAGAAAGAATTAACCCAGCAAAACTTAAGAACTGGGAACCCAGTAGCAAAACTTTGAGAGCATAATCAATAAAAGATTACAAAATTCAAATTTTATCAACCAACATAAAAATAAGAAAACATACTATGAAAAGCAAAGCATTGTATATTTACTTCACAATGGAAAAGAGACAACCTTTCTGAAAACCAGCAGAATACCATGCAGTAAGGATGTGTAGAAAATTATTACCTTTCACTTTTCAACTAAAATGTGAAATAAACTGAGAATAACAATCTTTAGTGATGCTCAAACTCTTTTGTAAAACATACAGGAAAATCAATCATTTTCAACAAAGATAAAAGTCACAAACATTTACAAAAAGATAGATGCACAAACCTCTTCAGCTATAAAAATAGAATATTGTGATAAAAAAATGTATAATGAATCTTGAGAAATTGAGATGGAACTACTTCACAAATACAATATTAAAAAGGAAAAACAGAGATGAGTTTATTCACTTTTTGAGCTATGATAGCTAACTGAAAAGTTGTGATATGCCACATTGTGAATAATATTTTGCATCTGGTGCATAGCTTCTCCTGAAGCCACAATTGGATTATCATCAACATGCAATTCTTTTTGTGATTTTGATTAATTGCATGTCAAATGTGGCTTGCAGATGGCAGGTGAGAGGTTTCCAGATCTTCAGTCATCAACCTATCCAACTCAAGCAAATAAAAGCAGTGGAAAATATATTCTCATCATTTTTCACTTTTCCAATGTTTTTCAAGAGCTTTGCCCTCAGTTTCCTTTGCCAGCACAAACAGTTTGCAAAGATTTCTGTGATTTTTGCCTGTGGTAGGTGAATCAAGTGTGAAATTTATAGTCTGTGTGTGCTATGCTCTAAATTCCACTAGAAGGCGAAAGATTTATTCAATGTTGAAGTGGAACCAAAGTGTTTGGACTTTCTTTGGTTAAAGATGGTTGGCTTTCTTTGGTCAAAGTTGGCCGGTTCCTTTGATAAGTTGAAAAATGTTAACAATGTCACAAACTAAAACTAAACCAATGGAAAAGAAAAGATTCCACAACTATTATTAGAATTTAAGAAATATTAGAAAAACAGTCTATTTTTAGTAACAGAAGAAACAAACTGGAATTAAGAGAACTCAATTTAATGGATGAAAAAAAACTTATTTCATGGGACAATGACTGGAAAATTCATTTATAAGGTGAGTCATTATTTTCAGCTTTGAAAATGTTTATAATGAAATGACAAACATCAATATTCATCTTCAAGTAAATAAAAAATGCCAAATTCATATGGTATTCAAAAATACAGCACATTATGCAAACAGAACAGTCCCAACAAGAATGTGTGAACGATTCAGAATGAGTTTTTCATGGAGATGGAAATCTAGGAAAATTAGTTCCATTGATGTGGGAATGTTGCTAGAATCATGACACTCAACTACATATTACAACTATTAACCATCAATCATCTAAAATACTTGACATTCAACATTTATCACATCAAACTACTTGGTTTCTAAAGAGATCGCTAAATAAAAGAGAATTTAAACCCAGCGAAACTTTCAGAACTGGGAATCCGGTAGCAAAACTTTGAGAGCATAATCAATAAAAGATTACAGAATTTCAAATTTTATCAATCCAACATAAAAATAAGAAAAACATACTATGCAAAGCAAAAGCAACTTGATAATAAATATTTACTTCACAATGGAAAAAGACAAAACCCTTTCTGAAAACCAACCAGAATACCATGCAGTAAGGATGTGTAGAAAATTATTAATTTTCCTTTCAAACTAAAATGTGGAGAATAAAACTGAGAATAACAATCTTTAGTGATGCTCAAACTCTTTTGTAAAACCTTACAGGAAAATCAATCATTTTCAACAAAGATAAAAGTCACAAACATTCTATTACAAAAGATAGATGCACAAACCTCTTCAGCTCATAAGGTAATAGAATATTGTGATAAAAAAATGTAATAAATCTTGTAAATTGAGATTGGAACTATCATTAAAATACAATATTAAAAAAGGAAAAAACAGAGATGAGTTTATTCACTTTTTGAGCTATGATAGCTAACTGAAAAGTTGTGATATGCCACATTGTGAATAATATTTTGCATCTGTGCATAGCTTCTCCTGAAGCCACAATTGGATTATCATCAACATGCCAATTCTTTTTGTGATTTTGATTAATTGCATGTCAAATGCTGGCTTTGCAGATGTGGCAAGGTGAGAAGGTTTCCAGATCTTCAGCGGTCATCAACCCCTATCCACCTCAAGCAAAATGAAAAGCAGTGGAAAAATATATTCTCATCATTTTCGCTCTTCCAATGTTTTTCAAAGAGCTTTGCCACTCCAGTATCCTCTTCTGCCAAAGCAATAAACAGTTTGTGGAAGTCTCTCTCTGTGATTTTTTGCCTGGTGGTAGGCAAAATCAAGTGTAGAAATTTATTGTCTATGTGTGCTATGCTCTAAATTTTCCACTAGAAGAGCAAAAGATTTGTTCAATGTTAGAAGTGGAATCTTTTGATGGACCAAAATCACAATGGGATAAAATATATAACTCATATATACCTAATACTACATGATAGTGTAGATGTATATTCTTATTCATAGGCCCTACTACATGAGTTTCAAGAATAAATGTAAGTATATATATTGTCAAAAATATTGACATAATATTAAAATGGTATTATAAACTTTGAAACACCCCAGCCAGTTAACCTGTAAACCAACTGAGAGATTCAAGTATACATAGATCTGTAAGAAGAAGTATTTAAAGATTGGTTTATGATGAGTATCAATTCAATACTTACAGGCTATTCCTGGGATGCAACTTCAAGTTGTTGTGCAGCACGTTGTAATTGCAAATTTGAAGAGTACACTTGAACAAACAGCCACTTTGCTATAAAATCCATGCAAATTAAGGTTAGAGCTGTTGTTTGCTTGGAGGGAAAGTAACTAGAAGCAGGTGTACCAATGCACATGTCAACCCAGAAATTCTCCCCAAATATGAATCTTGCTTTACCTATGGCCCAGATAACCCCCAGGCCCAGTTACCCCAGAGACAAGAAAAAATAGCAACAGAAACAACTAAAGAAAAAAAAACATAGCGAAATAACAAGAGAAACAATCATGATATCTCATGAAATGTGATTACATATTATTCTACAACATTATATTGGAATACAGCAAACATAATTATACTCATATTTTCCACTGAATTGGTGGAATATATATTGTGTACATGATGCAAATTGAGTCAGAAATGATGTTTTGCATTGATTGTATGTGTTTGCATTGGTTTATTTGTCTTATACGTTTCATTTTTATCAGAAGATGATCACTATTGCAATATCATATGATCATACGCAGCCACATCCCGTCTGTTCCAAGACCTTCTTCTGTGTAACCTTTCTTCTTTCTTTTTGGCGGTATACAAATCCTGGTATGAGTAAGTTGTAAGCTGCGTCCTCATCAAGGCAAAGTTCTGTGTGTGCTGAAAAATTAATAAAAATAATGAAGAGATGAGTACATATTATCTGTTAACTCATTGTAAGAGTCTATTTGTGTTCCAATCCATCACTTTTTGAGTGAATGAATCATTTTATTGACATTTATTGTCTAGTATTCTCTAATTAAATTATTTCTCAAAGCAATTCTTGAGAGATGAAATAATTATTTGCTGATGATCAAGTTAATTATGATGAGTTGTAGGAGTTTCTTGGTGCCTTTCCTCTCATTCTATATACTCTTTCTTTATCTGTTGATGAAATGAAAACAATCATCTGATGAAGCATGGACTTCAATACCTATATATCACCCTTGTTCACGTCTGTATCAAAAAAAATTAGCCACTCCTCTTTCACAGTATGCTTCCAGAGAGTAGGACGGTGGATGAATGTTTGAACAAACCAGACATCAATGCTGGTGACATGTCTACCACTACCTCATTGGGTGGAGGAACATTGGAAGCATAAAAATATAACAATAGAGTTTTGGGTGTCATGTCTCTCTGATAAGAGATTGCACACAGGATGTATTTAGAAAGTACCTAAAAAAATATTCCCTGACTTGACTCCAGGTGCTCTCTAAATTTCCTTAATCCAATCCATCTTGTTGCATCAATCAAGACCTTGTAAGTGGGAAATGTGTTTTTAGAAAATTCCCTGTACACATGTAATTGTGTTGAGCTATGGTAGTATCTCTTGATTAGTATTATATTACTGCAGCTAGCTGTTTAAACTAGTGAGTTTATAGGCATAAAAATACACTTAAAAGTGAGTTTTTTTTCTTGAATTTTATTTTTTTTTTCATTTGATAATCAAAGTTAGTGTATAAAAAGCGCCTAGAAACATTTTTTTTGTTGTTTTTCAGGTTTTATAAGCAATATAATTATATAGTAAATTGGAACTTTGAAAAAAATTTTAATTAGTTTTACTTTTGGGAAGTTGATATTTTTGGGAAGTTTTTGAATAATATAAAGGCTTGTGCATTATAAATAAGTTATAATAAATAAAATTATAAGATAGTATCAATGTGTCCTCCCCACCTTTTGTTAGGCGTATTTCCTGAGAGAGTGGTAAGTACGAAAACACTCTGGCATGCACAGCGGCACGGTCACCACACCTTGCACAGCCAATGAGTGTCTTTTCTTTTTCCTGGCTGTCAAAGAGTGGTTGTTTTGGCAGTTCTAAAGCTCTTCTTGGCTTGAGTACAGGTAGTCGTGGGAGGAATCAAATCCGGGAAATGTCTGGCTTTCAAACGGCATGGTGAATCCTGGTGCTTTGATTTCCTTCCATCTGCACGTGATGCCACTTTCTGGAGTGAATTCTTCCAACAGTTGTCCTAATCAAATTCTTCTTCAAACTGTCCAAGTTGCATATTTTCTCCAAGTGCTCATTCTTTCATAATAAAAAGCATTATATACTACCCACAATGTCAGCAAATGAAAAAAAAACTTTTATACCACTTAGCAGATTTCCGTGACTGTCTGTGAAGGAGATTTGCAGTGTCTGCAATTGTCTATCAGTCCCATGTTCTCTGTTGTAGTCAATAACACTTGCTGGTTTATATAACAGGCAATTTCATTCCTGAAGTGCACCTTCCCCAGTTTCTTTTAGTTCATTAGTGTGTACTGAGGCTGTATGTTCTTTCCTGTCCACCCACTTCTCAAATGTCTGTAAGTTGTCTTTTTATTGCATACTCTCCACTTTCATTTTAGGAAGCTTTGTGGAAATCTTTCCAGTTTGGCCTTCTCCCACTGTGCCCACAGCTCCAGTTTTGTTGGTACAGATATTGGAACAGGTGGGGGGCTTGTGCTGCTGATGTCCCATATACAGTGCTACCTAAGCCTGATGAGGGTTTGAGTAGTGATGTTACAACTGACCCAGTACCTGCAAATCAATTATATCAATCGTTGTTTGCTTCCCTGTGTAAACTACCATGTCATTTATAAATCCTGTGTTACAGTCACACAATATGAATATTTTTATACCAAATCTGTGCTCGTTTTGAGGCATGAACTGTTTGAAAGTATTTTTGAATTTCATTCTCAGAGAATGGAAGATAGTTCCCAATCTTCCCCCAGTCTATCTCCTTGCACACGGTCTTCATTATTTAAAAGTGGAGGCATTCTGAAGTAAACTCATGAATCGGTCTTGTGAAAATATTTTTCAAAAAGGTGGAGTGTGCAGCAAAGGGGTCAAAAAAATGCTCAGTAATCCATGATTTTGTTCTTTTTGATATGAGGCATCAGCATTATGATAGCAAAAAAGGTGTAGATTTCGGCCAAAACAGTGTCATACCATTTATGCAGTTTTGATTTCTTTTTCAAAACTGTACTATTTTTATATTGATTGCAATACCGATTAGCGTTCTTCAACAATGTGAGATACAAGATCACTGTCAAATATAGCACTTTGAAGCAATCACTTTTAGTGCTATTCATTAGCCCTAAACTATTGTCTATACCGGAATTTGTTTCTATAAAAATCAAATAAATGGGGCACGAACTTACTGGTATCTGTGGCATCTACCCAATCATACAAATTCTGTGGGCCTATGAACACTTCTTCTTTACCACTTTCAAATCCTCCGAATCAACATCCATCACAATTGAATTGTCACTGTCTATTCCACTTTGTTGCGAATTTAAAGAAGGATCAAGTCTTTATATAGGTTAGAACTAGTCAATCCACCAGGTTGGCTGACTATCGTCCATAAAATCACTTTCAATTCCACTATCACTTTCTCTTCCACTTCCCAGAATCCATGAAGAATTCACGAATTTCATTCTCGTTCAAATTATTATCGAAGTCATTTTGAACAGTAAAGAAATTATAAAGCAAAACACAGTTGTACAAGACGCAATGTGACCAAAAACGTGACAATCGATTAGACGAGTCCTGAGTCTGTATACTAGCCAACCGTCATCTAATCTTGCTTCAGTGACTAAGCTCCTGCTATCTTACAGAATTTTACAGAACTATCTGAAATAGTTACTAAAATGTACACTAGATGTCATAATAGAATAACATAGTCTTGGATACCGAACGCAACGTCTGAGGCATTCCTGATATGATGAATGTTATGGAATGCATATGCTCGCGACGTTACTGTCTATAGCTTTTCCACGAGCGCCGCAGCAGGAATAGCGTTACTTATGTAACATTGAAAAACTCACTAATCAAGAGGTTAACAGAAAAGTTATCATATGCACCACATCATGAATGATGTTTCTGTATCTAGAATCCTTAAAAGCTTCTCCTTAAGCTACAATTGGATTATCATCAACATGCAATTCTTTTAAAGATTTTGATTTTGCATGTTGAACGTGAAAAACTGCAGATGTCAGGTGAGAAGGTTTCTGGAGTTTCCAGCTGTCATCAACCTATCCGCCTCAAACAAATGAAAAGCATTGGAAAACATATTTTTCATCATTTTCACCTTTTTCAACATTTTTGGAAGCTTTGCCACTCAATTTCCTCTTCAATCTTTTGGATATGCAGTAGAAAAATTCTATTTCTAATTGTATACAAACTTTCTTGTCAGCTTCCTCTGTCTTTATATAGTTTTGATATTAGGCTACTAATTATATATTGTTTATTACTAAAATTTAACAACTGAATAGAGCATAATCATTGTATATGAATCTTTGATATTATAGCGGATTATAAACCATTACATTCCTTGAAAATCTATTTAAAAAAGGGTTTGGGTTCTATTTGTAAACTAGGTAAATCAAATTTTGGAAATTTATTGAATAATTCCATTCATAATTAATTATTTTTTTAATTGTCTTATAATGAGCTACAACAAACATTGCAAAGTTTCTGCTTTTGAAATATCTTTGGATAAATAGTATTGCAACGTTCTTTCATTTAGATATTCTTTTTGGCTTGTGGAAAGATGAAGCAAGATTGATATCTTCAAGATGAAAGTTCAATCATATATGATCCACATTTTAGAAACACAAGATGAAGGCGACAATAACGCTATTGAATCACACGAAAGTGAGGTTTAATTCATACTTAGATGAAAGTGCGCATGGCATCAAACTACAAGCCTTGATGCTTGGTCAATTGAAATGTAAATAGAGTTCAATGTAAATTGAATGCAATTAATAAAAAATTCAGTCCCTGGTGCCTGACAAGCAGAAGAATTAGCAATTTACCACAGTGTCCAATATGAATTTAAATTCAGAAAAAAATTGTTTTTGAAGTGGAACAAAAGTGTTTGGACTTTCTTTGGTCAAAGATGGTTGGCTTTCTTTGATCAAAGTTGATTGGCTTCCTTTTCATAAGTTGAAAAATATTAACAATATAAAAATATAAAACTAAATCAATGGAATAAGAAAAGATTCACAACTATTATTAAATTTTTAAAAGAAATATTAGAAAAACAGTCTATTTTTAGTAACAGAAGAAACAATGTGGAATTAAGAGAACTCAATTTAATGGATAAAAAGAAAAACTTATATCATGGGACAATGACTGGAAAAAAATTCATTTATAAGGTGAGTCATTATTTTCAGCTTTGAAAATGTTTATAATGAAATGACAAACATCAATATTCATCTTCAAGTAAATGAAAAATGCCCAAAATTCATATGGTATTCAAAAATACAGCACATTATGCAAACAGAACAGTCCTAACAAGAATGTGTGAACGTTTAGAATGAGTTTTCATGGAGATAAATCTAGGAAAAATTAGTTCCATTGATGAGAGATATTGCTAGAATCAGCCTCAACCAC